>JABXWE010003937.1:0-31865 GCA_014611495.1 Limonius californicus
CTCTTCGGTATTGTTCATTTATTTATTTACTGTAAAATGTTTATTATATATTATTAAATGCAAGGCTGGGGTGGCTCCGTGGTAAGACAGTCAGGCTTTGGATGTAATAGTTCGAACGCTTCGAACGAACGCAAGTCAAGCACGATTACGTACAAATACGGTAACCCGCAGAGTCGGGCCCTGTTGTGCATAGCACAAACTACCTTAGCTTTGCCTCGCACTGCCTCGACACTGCGCAATGAATAAAACCTACAAAACTCTTAGCGTAGCTTCACTATATCAGAACTATGAAATTTGTTTATATAAATAAGTGCGCAAAAATATTTCCTTATGGACTTACAGCCTCCACTTTTTTGTTAATTACTTTGACACCAACAGTTGCATTAAAAATTTAAATTATTGCGTACGGGTGCTAGATTAATCAAAAAAAATATGAGCAACAAGTTAAAAAAAGCATTCACACCATCACCTTAAAATTAATGTAGCTTAGAATTAGTTTTCGTTAAATTATTATTATATTTATTGGCATTTATAACTATTATTTAAAACTTCTATAACCAGTGGGTACTATTTAACGTATATTCAGGAACGCACTTTTTATTAAGGTTTTAAATTTTTTAGTAAGATTGGTTTACCTTTGTTTGTACTGTACTTTAATTTTGTGAAGCTATAGTTTATTTTTGTTATGTTTGCAAAAAGCCTTTTTTTGTGGTGGAAGGTTTCTTTACAAAATTATGGTTGTGTGGTTTGTATTTACTTCTTTGTATTCAGTCAAAACTTGCAATACTAAAAAGTGGGTGTCACTTTGCAAAAGTTGAAAACTATTGTCGTATTGAAAGTAAAAAACAAAATTATAAAATCATATAAAAATTATTGTGGAAATGTTTTTAACAAAAACAAACTGTTAATTAATGTATTAGCATAGAGATGTTGTGGAAATACTACTAATCCAGTATTATATCTATTAATAACTATTTTCACGTAGCCAACTCTGTCTAAACATGTTTACATAAAATAAATTATTATTTCTATTAATAATTAATTATTGCAAGTTTCAGATCGGCGCGTCAATTTGGTTGCAAATTGGGTATATGTATAAGAATACTGTCCATTACAATAGTAAATGGGTTTGTTTTTAAGTCCTTCTGCAGCAAAACCTTCTGACTATGAATTTTTACTCTACCGAATTTTGCTTGAATCACAGCAGCAACTTAAGGGTGCAGCTAAGTGATGTGCACGGTTTGAGGTATACTTTCTGACCAAGGAAAATTTATTGCAATAAGAAACCAATTCAAGAAGAATTCAACATTTTAAAAGAAACTAATTACGAAACAGACCCGCGCGCCATCTGTTAAAAGTCATAAGAACTACAACCTGTACGTGTATTATACATTTACAGGTTGTAGTTCTTATGAATATTCCAGAAGCTATTTACTTCGTACATATATAAGAGTGCGCGCATTTCGGTTAGAATCAATGCAGGGAAGGTATATTCACACAAGGGTCACACGTGTGTGCAATTTTTTCTACTTTATTACAAATTAAACAGAAATAGATATAAGAAAGTTTTTTGGTAAGAATGGTAAGCGTTGATGTTTATTTGGGTATCTACGTTTGCATGTGTTGTGCACACTAACGTTTAACAAACGTTATATTTTATTTTTTGCAGTGAATTTAAAACGAAAGAAAAGTACCAGCGCCAGCAGCGATGAGGGCAAGGAAGTACAAACACTCTTTGCTTCAGACACTGCGACTGCGAGGTTTTCTTCTATGGTTCAAACCACGTTGCTAGACAGTGAAAATAAAACGAGACGAGAGAGTAAGACAACGGTTGCCATGAAGATATTGGAAATATCGTCGACCTGGCGACCACAATGCCGGTTGATAAGAAAAAACATCTGGAAAATGGTTGGGTATCTTCGGAGAACTACGATTTTGCGGCAGATGCCAAACACCTCAAGAGGAAATTCAATCACCAGTGGCTGGACACATTCACCATGGTTAGCTTAGTAAAGGTCACTTAAAGGTGTTTTCTGTAAATATGGTGTGTTGTTTCCGCCGTCAGCCAGCACGATGAGAGGTGGTTGGGATTTTTTCATCATTATACCTTTCACTAAGTACAAGGACATGTACGATTATTGCAAAGTATATGTACAGACCAAGGGGCATAAGGCTGCAATAGAATCTGCAAAATCGTCCATGGAGGCCGTTCCAATGGACATCCTACTTCACCAGCCGTCGCAAAAATTAATAGAAAATAACGAAAAGGTACTGTCCGCAGTTGTTTCCTGCGTTATTTTTTCCGGCACACACGATTTACCTTTCAGACTGGATGAAGGCGTATTTATAGACTTACGCCGTTTACGCATCGAAGCGGGTAAGTCACAATTAAAACAGCATTTTGAGCATGGACCAAAAAACGCGTCATACTGATCACCTATCATACAAAATGAAATAATTGATCTATATGGCACTACGATCAGGGAACAAATCGTCACAAGGATTAAGGAAGCTTACGCTTACAGCATTCTGGCTGACGAAACTGCGGATATTTCGGGCAAAGAACAGCCGTCTATTGGATTACGTTTCTTCAATGAAAAGGCCAACACAATCGAATAAGAATTTTTAGGCTTTGTAGAGCTTGAAACGCTTGATGCCAAAAGTATTGCCAAAGCTATTGAAGATTTTCTGACAAATTTCAACCTAGACCCTGATAAGTATGTGGGGTTAGGCTTCGACGGATGTTCCATGTCTGGGAAAGAAGGGGTTGTCTTGGGGCAAAAGTACAATAAAGCCTTGTATGTCCATTGCTCATCGCACAAGCTAGCCCTAGCTAAACTTAAACGTTATCCCAGAAGTTCAAAACTGCGTTGGAACTATCAAGGAGATTATCCTATTTTTTCACGAGTTCATTTTACGACGCAAGCTTATTGCGAACATTCCTAAATTGTGTAAGACTAGATGGTCAGAGAAGTACAAAAGCATTCGTGTTTTTACGGACCACTTCGTCAATACTGTTGAAGCATTAGAGATTTTTGGCTGAAGAGGGTAATGCAGCAACAAGAAAAAATGCATATTATATGCATGCAGCGTATGCGGATTTTCATTTGTTGTGTCAGTAGAATTAATTGCGAAGTATTTCTCTATACTGGAAGCTGTAGCAAATACACTTCAATTGAAGGCACTTGCCATACTTAAAGCTAACCAGAACCAGCACATTCAAATTATTCTCTTCATGCTAAGAGAGCATCGGGAAGATGCGGAGGACGTCACAGCTGAAGTTTTGAAAGAAGCAGGCGACATTGCAAAGCATTTGAATGTTGATATAACCGCCACTCGCGTTGCTGCACAAATGCATAGAAGCAACCCTCCAGCCGGAAATCCATCCGAATTTTGGAGAAGGTCTCTAATAATTCCTAACTTGGATTCCATCACATCATCTTTAGAAGTCAGATTTTCTGCAGACAAATCATCTGCATTTTCATTGACATATTTCCATCTGAGTAACACGAGAGATGTTTCATTGGAGGAATGGAATGGAAGTACTTCATCTTGTGGAAGTTTTTACAATTTGGAAGGAATCGAAGAAGAAAGGGAATTGTGGTTCAAAATGTGGAATGAGGTAAAAGAAGCGCCAGATATCATCGAGGTTTTAAAAAAGAGCGAATTGTTTTTTCTAATCATTAGAAAGGCGCTACTGATTTTGGTTCGACAGCCCTGCACAACAAGCACTATTGGTGAAAATAGGTTAAATGGGTTAGCCACGCTAAGCATTCATCATTAATGGGTTTCCGCAAACAAGGAACAATTAATGGAAGCTGTAGTTAGAAAATTTGCAACTAATCCTCGCAAAGGATTGTTCAAAAATTAATTTTATTCATAAATAGTGTTTTTCTTCTGTAATTGTGTATTATTTCGTGCCCCCCCCATGGACCCCTTTTTTCCATGAAAGAAGTTGGATTCAGAAAGCTGCACCCTCTAGCGTTTAGAGTTGGATACGCTCTTGGTACCTGCTATAATAGACAATCTGTATATGCACGAGTAATGAACAAAATATGCACTAAAAATAATTGTTATTTAATAAAAGTAACATGATTTTCATAAATTTTACAAGTTATAAGTCATGAAGTTTGGGTCCAAAAAAGCCTTATAAATATGCAATACTTAAATAAATTTCGTGCATATGTTTTGCAACATTTTTAGCGCAAATAAGCATGATCTTTATTGTATTTGCCCAGCCTGAATAATAAGGCGTTTTGAGAGGAGCCCTGAATTGGAGGGAATACACAACTTCCTTACAGAATGCAACAACAGCTAATAAGTAATTAAATTTAGAACATTTTTAGAAATGTAGAAAATAGTCCGAGTTTTATATACGGTTTGGCTCTTTAACTACAGAGGGCGCTCGCTGCAACACTAAATTTTTTTATGGAATGCGGCCTTAATTCCTTGCTTCATTTATATGCTCCATAAATCTTTACTACCCCACTTTTAATAATACTTAAGTTTATGATTATTTTCGGAAACCGAAACTGTTAACGCGGTTTTTTGAATTAAAATCTTGTAGTAGTGAGGAAGTATTTACTCTGCCAAATATCCTACATTAACACTGAATAACAGTGACGGCTTGTACTAAAGGGCACAAGGGCACGTGCCCACCCAACCACCAAGATAAACACAGAAAAAAATTCGCATGTAATTCAGTGCATTATTTTATTTTCATTATTTTAACGATGGTATCAAATTTTCCTTCCGCAGCACGGGCGCGGCTAACGCGCTCAAAACTATTTTCCGGGGAACGGTCTGATTTGTACCTATGTAGAACAAGATTCGGTTGCCTATCGGTTATCTTCGCTATACGCGATATACCAGGCGAATGGGGCACCGAGCGATTTGTTCCCCATTTAAAGTCAAAGTTTGAATTTCGACCGTGTTTTCGCGCAATCGCGCGTGTGTATTCAAAGACGAAAGTGACGTTTTTTCAATGATGGAAGTTGTGTGCAAAATCTTGTAAAAAACCCGCTATCATTTGAGGAAAAACTTTTAATTAAGAAGAAAGGAAGGCCTATTCCTGATCTTCAGATAAACTATAGTTCGACAAGTAAAACCAGAACGTACTATAGAATATCAATATTCAACAAGAATATCTATGAAAAATACGATTGGATGTGCGGATGTCCAGTAACAAATAAACTGTTTTGTTTTATGTGCATGATTTTTAAGAAAGAGGTTAGTGCGTGGAATAAACAAGGGATACTTAAATGATTTAAAACACATTACAGAGAGAGCAAAGAAACACAAATCTTCCGTTTCTCACATGAATGCGTGCATGGATTTTAGTGTTTTAGGCAAAGTGGACATCCGTGAACAACTAGAGGGTGCTTATTTGCCACATAAAATTAAGTACAACGAAGACGTGGAAAAAAATCGTCATATTTTGCGCCGGTTAATTATGTGTATTAAATTTTGCGGCGCCTTTGAACTGGCGTTGCGAGGTCACGATGAGACATTAAGGTCAGAAAATCTAGGAATTTATGTAGGGTTAATCAACTTTGCTGCCGAATTAGACGCTGTGCTTGCAATGCATATGAAAGGTTCACAAGTGTTTAAAGGCGTCTCAAAACTATTCAGAACGAATTGCTAGATGCAATGTTGCAAATTTACAAGCAGGAAATATTAAAAAGAAATTAACTCTGCAAATTTCATTGCTTTGGAGGCCGATGAAACTACTCATAGACGTCTTTTCCAGCATGAAAAATAGGAGAATGGATTTTATGTACAAAAAATAGGTAAGTTTTTTCTCGTGCCCACCCTCTTTCTTAACTCACGAGCCGCCACTGCTGGATAGTAGACAAAAGGAATATTTTTGTGTTTAAGGAAAATTCCTCTAAAACTGCCGTTTCTGTGTATAAAATTTAATACCTATTTTAAATTTGCAATAGTTGCCAAAAGAATCTAGTATATAGTACTTTATTACTGATAAAATAAATACAATTTCGAATATTTTATAGATAATTTCCCCGAATGAAATAAAACCCAATTAATATTAAGCCAACTATTTTCAAAAAATTAACGTTTTATTTATTATTAGTTGTGTTTCGCAGTAGTATTAATGAACAAATGCAGATTGTTTTAGTTTTACTTAACAATTTTAATTATACCCCAGTAACATCTGGTAATGTAGAGGACAGGTTTTCAACATACAAGCAGACATTTTTTCAGACGGGCAACCTTGAAAAATGGAAAATATTGCAAAGTACCTTATTAATTTTTAATTTCTTTTAAAAACCCCAAACTATTGTACAGAGTAAAACATTTTACTTAGAACTAGTATCAGGTAATTAAATTAAATAGGTTGCAGAAGAATTTGTACTTTCAGGAGCTCATCCCTTTGCTTCACGGTTGCATTTACCACGTCACGTGAGAGCTAAAATTTCCAGACATGTCCAGATGTCCGTTGGGCTGTGCTTTTTATAACCTCTACTATTTCCCATTCTTTAAATTTGTATTTGAGTAAGTCATCTATCTAAAAATGGCCAAACTGTTGCTTCCACGTAATAGTTTCTGTTCACTATTCTTTAAAATTGATCAGAAAAAAATACAAAAATACCTTATTTTGCTATGTATAGCCTACATATGTGTAAATTGTGTTCCTTAGGATGCCACGCAGGGAATGATATAAATTAAAGACAGTTTTGCATCATAAAATTTTGAATTCAATATTGTTTCTTAAATGTTTGAGGTTACTATCAGGCAACATTTTACATTACCTAAGATAGATATTTGTTATTGTAAAATTGACAGATACAACAAAAATATTAAGTTTTGGAAGCAACTTCTATGCTTAAAAGTAGAAACATTTTTCTACAGAGGGACCATCTATTGATATTGTACCCCTGAGCAATCTTCTTAGGCCCACAGGTGTGTTTTACTGTTTAAATGACGTTTCCATTAGATATTGAACTTTTAGAAATCATGGCACTGGTTAAGATTGAGGTTATGATTATACTCACACAGTACAAAAAATAATACAGCTTGAAAATTGCCATAATTTCGAGTTGAAAGAGCCATCAGTGTGACCGACAGGTGAAAAATGCAGAGTCCTATGAGCCATGGATCTTGCCAATCGATCTAAAACAAGCAATTCAATAAAAACTTTGCAAGTTTAAAGAAAACACTAAAATTGCATAAAACCAGTACAAACTTAATTAATTAACACTTTTACTAATTAACACGCCTATAGAAATATAAATTCAAATACGGAGATTAACAGACTGCCGAGTTAAAAACTTCGCAAAAAGCGAATCTAAAAAAAGAGTTTCTTATCAAGTTATGTCTGTCTTACCACATTAATCTGGATTTTGTCAAGAAATAATGTCACGTAAACAACTACTTGAGGTTAAAATCACATTATTTGATTGAAGTTCCATTGAAATTATTAAAGATACAGATAAATATGGGTTACTAAATCTGCAGTAATATCTAATCTAAAGGCGCCATCAAGTTTGTATCAGTTACAGATACTTTACTGTTCCCTATTTCTTATCGATTCTTATAATGCGTAACGTTTATAAGAAAATCACATGGTGTAGAAAACATTATTTAATTTAACCTTCAACTGTGTGTGGTTCCTTAGTCAACAAGTTGAAAAATTCGTGTTTTACTACAATTAATTATGAATATTTTCTGGAATAAAAATTAACCCTTGAAATTAATGGTTGGTCAAGGTTGAATTGGGCTTCTCTGCAATCAAAGTAAATTGTCATTTGTCAACAATCATCACTTATGTCAATTACGGTTTGTTAGTAGTATTGACGTCATTACCTTTATAACCCAATTTTATTTCTCTAAAAAATATATTCAGGGTCGTTTCATAATGAGCCTGTTTCGCTTGCACTTAGGGCAAATACCAGTTTGTTTTGCTTCTATTAATTCATTAAAATTATTGATTGCGTATTTGATACACACTTGCCTTTTACCTTGACTTGTAAATTCAAATTCTTTCCAAGGTATTTCTTGTTTATTTAGTAACATTATCAACTGATAAGATATGGGTGTGCTAATTCCTGAACTTCTACTTAACCTCCTCAACTTCCTTTTAGTAGCCGGGGTTTTCTCGTCATTCTGTATGCATATTAATTACCCATTGCTAATGACATTCAAACTGGTTTTCATAAAATGTTAATTAGGATACTTGGCAAATACAGCTAAAGCACAAATACCCAAGTAGGGAGGTTGATTGTACTTACGTGCGTAAAAAAATATTAAAATCCTACTTACACTCCACAGAAAAGTTAGGAAACCATTAATTTGATTTATTTCGACGAAATCTTGCTCGATCATTGTGTCGTTTTCATAAATAATACGCCAAAATAAAAGTTATTACAAACACCTACACTCTATAAAGCACATCATCCAAACAATATTTTTTTCGACGAGTTGTTTTTTCTAGCTCGTCAATGTTTTAGAGCGCCCTCTAATGTTAGTTTTCTGTAACTGCTACGCATCTAGATTGCTGTAGCATTTTGTTATAATATTAATAAACACCAATAGATGGCATATCGCACAAAAGAATTTAAACATTTAAATTTGTCTTCCAAAGTGCGAGGAAGGAAAAACCTTAGGGAAAAACGCAGTGGTGTACGTAGCGTACTTGTCACCCGAAACAGATATTATTTTAACGAAATTCTGTTAATAATAATGGCCAAAACAGACAGTGAATTTTTTTATTGTACTTCTTATGCAGAATCTGGTTTATAAACAGGGTCCAAGGCTGTATCATCTGTATTTTTTAGTTTACCACTAATAATAATAAATAAATATTACTAAAGGGGATAATAGTCTTATCTACAATTTTATAAAAACTAAATTCTTTTCAGTACCTCCATTTTTAGGTGATATGACTTTTGACATTTTTTAAATATCGTGAGAGCAATAAGATTCCTTGTCAAAGACACCCTTGTAATTTGTCATTACAATTACATATTACAATACTGTGCATTTAAAGTTGTTAAAAGTGGAACATAAAATTTTCATATTAGAATCTTCTTTTCATAAGGTACAAAGAATGTAAATGATGAATGGGCCCAGGGCCACTCTAACCACAGGGCTAAATGAGCTATAGCCCCGGGGCGCCAGCTTTTTGGGGCGACAGTTTTGCTTGCACTCAAATCAGTTTGACGGCTGAAGACCAGCTACAGATTGCAGCGGTGAAAGATCTTTTTCAGCATTTAAAAGAATAAAAAATTATTTACGCTCTTCTTTGGGACAGGGCAAGTTAAGTATTTTATCCATAGATAGTGATTTATTTAATTAGTTAAATACGTGTGATATTATTAACCAGTTTGGCAAAGAAAAAGCTAAGAAATGAAGAACCTGTCTAAAGTGACCACCCAAGGGACTGGTACAAAATGGTCACTTTAAGCAGGTGGTCAGTTTATAGAAAATTAAATTCCTAGTAGCTCATTCGATTTTTCTGATACACCCAAAATAAAACGATAAACTTATAGATGGTGATACATATATCTACTAAATTACATAAACGTGTTGACATAAATATGTCCATACATAATGTACAGACGTAGGTGCTACTACTGCTACATCTCAGACAAATTAACTATTGTTAAAAAAAACTTTCCAAAGTTCTTTGTTTACTACTTTTTAATCGTTTTTCACAAATTACTTCACTTATTTTCCCCTTTGCTTGATAAATTGCAGCCAATATCTCCATTAAGTGCAGTTTATTACCTTAACCATTTTCAAGGGACAAGGTTTATTGGGCGTTCCGCGAATTGCTGGAATCTGATAATCTAACACTTCAAGATTAATGTTCATGGCCTTTTTAGCACTTTACACACAGAAAGTAAAATTAAAAACAGAATGATTTCTGACTGAAGGAACCTTTAAATAGGTATGCAAGGATTAACGTTTATAACATTCTAATCGTTAACTAAAGCTACCGCAGGAGTGAATCGTTACAATCATTTTTCAGAAAACTTCATCGTTAGGATTGTAATGTACTGTAGTGCTCGTTCATCTAGCTAGTGGGGCTGTTAAGGTTTTTCATTTTTATTTTGTTTTCATGGTTACATAATTCCATAATCTTGTACAGACGTAAATAAATCTTGCTCTCCAATTTTGTCTTCTGATTCGAATATATTTGGTGCTCGGACCTTCAATAAGATCCAAGCCCCATAGTACCAATGACGTAAAATCCTGCATTTTAATTGTATTAAGGAATGCCAGGTTTCAACAAGAAAGAATTTCTTTAAGTGCTCTATTGTATGTATAGGATTTACAACTTAAAATGGTAAGCAGATGTTGCAGGTGGTTTATTGTATACTAATTGCAATATCCTACTTGGAATGTGGTTACGTTGAAAGGAAAAAGACCACAGGAAGACCTGTGAGAAGAACTGTAGAAGTTATTGATAATGTTAGGAATATCATGGAAGCAACTCCTAAGCCAATCAGAAAACTAAGCCAAGAAATCGATATTCCATACTGTACTTATAGAACTATTAAAAAAAAGATTTGAGCATGTTTCCATACAAAATGTAAATGGTTCATAAACTTTTACCGCGTGATTTCCAATCTAGAACAAATTATTGTCACTGGTTTTTAAAAAACATAAATAGTAATTACATGTTGGATCGTATTTGGTTCAGGGATGAAGTCTGGTTTCGTCTCAATGGGTATCTTAACGGCCGAAATATGAAAAGATGAGCACCAGATAATACAATTTTTTTGCGGAAAATATAACTGCCGATTCTTATCTTCAGAATCTCTTAATCCCTTTTTCAATGTAACTTGATGATAATGAAATTATTAGTGGTTACTTCCAGCAGGACAATGCCACATCATATATTGCTAATCGTATCATACAATTTTTACAGGATTTTATGATGATCGGTAAATTAGTAGACTTTTGTTTACACTAAGGTTACCCAATGTTACAATTCCAGACTTATTTCTATTTCCTTAAAAACATTATTTTTAGTAATAGACCACATAATCTAGAAGATTTACAAAATGCTATTTCACAAAAGTTGGATGAACTTACTTCTGATACTCTGTTAAATATGTGAAAAAGCTTAGAGAACAGTGCATTTATGTTTAGAAAGCAATGGTCAATATTTTCAACATCTTTTCTAAAATCCTTATTTACTTTGTTCCGTAAATTTATTTATATAGCCCATAACTCCGTAACCTCACTACTTTGACCGCAGGGACCACAGAACACTTGAGACAGCAATATAACTTTGAATGTAGCTAACTAAAAGTATAGATAAACACTGGTAAAATAAAGCGTTACTGTTAAATTTCTATTAAATGATTAAATTCATAACCTAATAAAATTTGAAATATAAACCGTCAATTATTAATGTATGACAGTTACAAATATTTATAATATTTACATCTTTATAATTACAGAGTAATCTAATACAAGACTTTAAAATTGTAAAGGCGTCTTTGGCTTGAGTTTTTTATCGCTCTCACGGTAGATACATATATTTAATTTTAATTTTTTTTCTAAAATCTCGAATTTTCGATTTTTAATTTCAAAGTTTATTATGTCTTCTGCAAGATTTTCGTTTTTAATTTCGGAAGTATAATGATTAGACATTACAAATGTAATAACATGTATTATAGAAAACAAGTGGAAAATTTACAATAATAAACTTAAGATTAAATTTTAAATAAATTTAAAACTAAGTATCCCTGTTGCGTTGCTGTTGCAATAATCCACTGAATCAATTAATTATTAATTCTATCATGCTTTTTAGCGATAAACTATAGACGGCTTTGTAAAATACAATTGAAATAGCAAATCAGGTAGATGAAAATTCATAGCTAAGGGCATACAATGGGTCAACTATAGCTTCAGTTCAAAGAGATGCTTGGAAAACCGCGTCCTAGATCTCGCTCAATCAAACAACAACAATAATACTAGTATCAACATTGGTTTTCTGCATTTTATTAAAAATTACATGAAGTAACGCTATTAAATGTTTGATAGATGAAAAGTAAATAAAAGTCTGTACGAGATCGTATAATAGAATGTAACATCAATTAAAAAAATATTGACGCGTCGTCATGAAAATATGTCACTGAAATGAATTAGTTAGTATCCAACTGTGGGAAAGATTCTCCCATTTATAAATGTATATAGTTGATAGATAAAAAAAATAGATAAAAAAAAAAGAAGTTACAGCCTTGAACTCTTTTCATAAATCATACGGTACACGCATTCAATTAAAAAAAAATATAGCATTCAAAGGAAAAAGCAATAGGGATTACCAGCAAGGAATTTGGGTTGTAAATAAACCAACAGAAGACGAAGTTCATGCGGTGTCCTAACCAGTTCATGGGCCCAAATTAAAGAACTTCATGTTGGAAATTAAAATTTTGAAGAAGGGCCGAGTTTCAGTTACCTAGTATCTATAATACAACTAGATGGAAGTGTGACAGAAGAAATTTGGAGCAAAATAAAAGTACGATTCAGAAATTTTCAAAGACCTCTAGCGCAGCAACGTCGAGGAGAGCTTCTATACTAAAAATATACAAAACGGTAATTAGACCTACAATAACTTATGGCGCCGAAACTTAATAAAATAACTGAGAACGAAATCAGAATATGTGAGAGCACAATACTGAGAATGGCTCTAGGCCCGATCAAAGAAGAAGGCTTGCTCAGGCCGCGAATGAACCATGAACTTCTAATATTAACAGGAAACGAAGATATTGTGAAATTTGTAAAATTGCAAAGATTGAAATGGTGGGGCCACATCAAACGGATGGAGGGGCGAAAAGCAGGTAAAGAAATAACCCAATGGAAGCCAGCCGAAGATAGAACAAGAGGAACACTACGTATGAGTTGGGAAGACGGAATATGAAAGATAGCTGGAAGAACACACACCCGCGAAGAAAGCAAGCAGGCATAAGGACCAGTCCCCCTTGTACTACAAACGCTTGGGATCTTTTAAAGTGGAAAACTGCCATAAGTTACTCGGGTTGTTAAATGTACTTTGAATGTGAAAAGGAAAAAGTAATGGATTCGTTGGTTCTTTAACAGAATTTACGTATAACTACTGGGCAGCGGCCTCTTCTCTGCCACATGGTTCTCCTCAGCGTTAAGGTAGAAATATTGTACGTATTAATTTTTCTTAATTACATTATGGGCTGGTGTGGCTCAGTAGTAAGAAAGTCAAGTTATGGATGTTATAGTGCAAACGTTTTTCGGTTCGAATCGCACTTGAGCAACATTGTTTTTTGATTGTGGTCGGTCCTGGGTCCTGGTCTCCATTTGCCATTGGGGACCAAATTAAATTACTCCTCATGTTCTGATCGCACTAGGAGTAAGAAGGCTCCACGTACACTATACACGGGCTCTGCTGTCTAACAGCACAAATCTGCTTAGCATTGCCTTACATTACCTACTACTTAAAGCACTAGGCCTACATGGTCTGTAAAACCTTTAATAATATAATAATTCACAAAAAGTAAAAATTACATTGTGTGTTGTTTGATAAATGAATAATAAAAAAACTTATACCTATATGTTGGTCTGTGACACCAATGAATAATATTGTTACACATAGTTGTATTCTTGCACACTTTCTATGAATCGATTTCTCAGAGTGACCTTAATATTTTCTGGGCTCATAGTTTTAGTCTTTTATATATTCATTTTTAAGCCTATAGTTTGGGAGGCATTGTCTAATTCTTCCATCATATCTTTTAATTCTTCCGCACTGTTCCTGACTAAGACTATATCGTCGGCGAATCTTAAGTTATTTAATCTTGTTCCATCGATGTTAATACCTTTATTTTGCCAGGGTAGTGTCTTGAATACGTCCTCAAGCGCGAGGATAAAGAGTTTAGGTATCCGCTTTTCTCACTCTTCTCTCTATTGGTATTTTATCGGTCGTCAAATCCTCATCAATTTTTATTTTCAGCGTTGCTTTTTCGTATATTTGCTTGATGAGCCTGATAGGTAATCGACAAAGGCGATGTGGAGTGGGATGTTATACGCAGTACATCTTTCGATCAGTGTTCTAACTACTTGAATGTGGTCGATTGTGCTAAAACCCCTTCTAAAACCCGCTTGTTCAATTGGCTGATAGAAGTCGAGCTTAGTGGTGAGTCGGTTGGTCAGTATCATGGTAAGCAATTTATAGCATATCGATAGCAAGCTGATAGGTCGGTAATTTTCTAGATTTGTGTCGCCCTTTTTGTATATCAAGATTACTTCCGCATTTTGCCACGATTCGGGTATTTTTGCTTCGACCACGCATCTATTCATCAGTTTTATCATTGCTTTTTCAAGAGTTTTTCCTCCAGCTTTGAGCATTTCAGTAGTGACACTGTCTTCTCCCGGGGCTTTGCATGTCTTCATTTGTTTCAATGCTGTTCTTAGCTCTGTCATATCTATCTCTGGTATATCTTCAGACCCGGTATTCGTAATTTCTCCTCTTGTTCGCTGAGTCTCTTTTAACTCGTTTGTCATTTGTGTATGTTGCTTATATAAATTACCATAGAAATTCTGAATAGCGTTTACGGTTTCTTTTTTATCGGTCACCATGGTTCCCTCGTCATTTTTGAATTTATTTATCACCAGCTTTCCTCTACTTCTTTTGGATCTTCGTAAGACGATGCCCGGGTGTATTAAAAAAGTATATAGTACCCATACCATACCGTTTTCTCCTCAATAGAAACATGTGTTGAAAAGCAACACGCGAAGAGCAAGAATTGGTAAGCAGTTATTAAAAGTTAGGTTAGAAGTCAGTTGTTAAAGATTAGTCCAATACGGATTGTATATGCGATAAATTGTTATTAAACTCCATTTATGTTATAGTGGTTCATACATTTCTATTTATTATGTATTATAAGTATGTTTTGATGTAAAAAACGAAATGGTGTGTCTTATGGGTATTCTTTTAAATCTATCTTATTGTGGTTGCTTACATACAATTCTTTATGTAGACGGGATATTGTATTTTTTTCAGATATTAGGCAAAAACGCAAATGTAGTGATACCTAGAACCCTTAAAGTCAGCTTGTGGAGCTTCATTTACTAAAAATATTGAAATAACTTGTATAAAATCTATCTGGTGTGAAATACTTTGAGAAATTTCTAGGATAACCTTTATTCCTAAGTATGTTAATTTTTGAATTTATAAATAAATACTGTGTGTTCTACAGTATAAATAATTATAACAACCGAATTACACTTTGATAACCATTAAGTAATTGTAGAAAAATTGATGGTTTAAGAAAACATACAAGTTTTGTTCTCCGTAACCAACCTTTATTGAACATTTTCTAGATCATACACTATCAACTTAGTCAGAGTAAAGCATTTGAGAATAAGTTGATTTCTAAAAAAATGTCGCGGCGCAGAATGTCGCGGCCATATTGTCGCATGGTCGAAATGACGCCTGGACATAATGTCGCATGGTCATAATGTCGCTTAGATAGAATGTTACTTGGACTCAATATCGCATCGATGTAAAACAAAATACATGACAAGGATTATCGGTGAGCCTGCCTGTGAAAGCATACATATTTTCACAAATAATACCAACTCAGTAAAATCTGCATTATAAGTTCTTTTTGATAATATCTCATCCTAATTGCAAATATAAGTAACTGAGAATATACAATCGGGATTAACGTAGGTTAAGTTATATGGGTAATAATACGTCATCATTCAGACTGACTTTTATTCCGTTAATGAAGAAGTCCTTGATGCCTTAATTAATTATTTTGAGGAAACATGGATTGGCAGGCGTTTGCGTAACGGAAATAGACGAAGTCCAAAGTTTGATATTGCTTTATGGAACCAACACAGTGCCTGTAATGACGATCTTCCTCGCACCAACAACGCCGTAGAAGGCTGGCATCGTGCAGTTTCATCACTAGTAAGTGCCTGCCATCCAACTATATGGAAGTTTATAAACGCTAGATCAAAAAACCGAGAAGTGGCAGAGAGGATAAAAAATATCGTCGAAAATTATGAAACTCTTCCACTCCAGGACTACCTACCTGAATAGCTCACAATTTTAGGCTTCAAGCTCACATGTAACAATTGTAAAGGTATTATTTTTTAAATTGCAGCTATGGGTTTTTAAAATTAGTAAAAGTAAAATAACTGTAAATTTATTGTAAATAAACAAATATTAAAATTTTATCATCATTATTTTATCGTACAGTGTACAATAATAATAAATTAAAGTCAAAATTAAATTATTTCTATTTGATTATTTAATTACTAAATAAGAAAAACACGCGTCATTTAATGCATACGACATTTTGTCTATGCGGTATATTCCGGCCGCGACATTCTGTCCCGCGAATTCTGGTCGCGACATTCTGTCCTGCACCCATCAACTTAGTCAGAGTAAGGAATTTGAGAAAAAGTTGATTTCAAAAAAATTAAAATAATTTTATATCGATCTGTTTCTACTGCTAAGATTCAATGCCCAGGCCTAGATCCGGAAAATAAATGTGCTCTAGGGGTATTTTGTTGTACGCAATGTATTTAATTCCAATAAAAAATTCTTAAAAAAGTTGAAATTAGGGGTATTTACGACAACAATAAAACACCTACCTATTTAAATACATTTTATACTTCCTTGTCGTCCTTTACATATAGCAAAGAAACTCTATCAATCACGTATGTTTCATAACTTATTATACGAGGATGATTTGACGGGACGTGAGACTCGAAATGAAAGACATGAGTTAGAGCACTCATTTTTTTTTCTACATATTCTCCTCGTACATCAACACACTTGGACCAGCGACGCTGAAGTGCCATTATGCCTGTTTTGTAGTGATCTTCTTCAAGGGTGTCAAAATATTGCTCCGTTGCAGCAATTACTTTTTCGTCCGTCTTAAGCTTCTTTCCGGCAAAGAAAACTATGAGTTCGGAAATAGGTGAAAGTCACTCGGACCAAGATCTGGCGAGTAAGATGGGTGGGGGATAACCTGGAAGCGAAGTTGATTCAATTTCTCACGAACAATGCGACTGGTACGGGAAGGGCCATTATCATCAGAAAAGAGCACCTTTTTTCGAACCATTCCGGGTCTTTTTTCAGCAATTGCTGCTTTTAGTTGGTCCAAAAGTGCAGCATAATATGCTCCGTTGATCGTTTGGCCCTTTTTGTGAGATAAGAAGTGGATAAGAAGTATCCCCTTCGAATCCCAAAAAATCGTAGCCATTACCTTCCCGGCCGATGAAAACGACTTCGCCTTCTTTGGCGGAGGACTGCCATGAAGTTTCCACTGTTGAGATTGGCGTTTTGATTCGGGAATGAAGTGATGAATCCAAGTTTCATCGACCGTAACAAACCGGCGCAGAAAATCAACCTGATTCTTGTTAAACAGCTTCAAATTGTCGCTTGATGTTCGCATTCTTTCTCGTTTTTGACCAGCATTCAGCAAGCGCGGCACCCATCTTACTGACAGCTTAGACATGCCTAATTCTACGTGCAAAATGTGATGTATGCGCTCAGTTGATATACCTACGATCCTAGCTATCTCGTCAATTTTTATTCTTCGGTCCTTCAAAACAATAACATGCACTTGATCGACTGTTTCCGGGATTGTTACCGTTTTTGATGGTCCTGATCGTTCATCATCTTCAATGCTCAAATCACCACGTTTAAATCGTGCAACCCAGCGACAAATCGTTGCTTTCGAAGATGCATGGTTACCCAATGTTTGCTGCGTATCGGCCAACATTTCAGTCGTGTTTAGCTTCTTGAAAAGCAAAAATTGAATCGGACCACGAATAGCGTTTTTATCCATTATAGGATTTTCCATTTAAGCGTCGTTTTTAAACCGTTGTAGTTTCTTAACTGAACGCCACAGATCAACTAAACTCACAGAACACACACAAGAGTAAACTTCACCTGGCACTATAAAAAAGATGGCAGAACTCGAAAATGATGTTCATTTTAACCGCTAGAGGGCACTAGTAGTCGAGTCTCACGTCCCGTCAAATCATCCTCGTATTAATGACATTAGCAGTTAATGAAAAATTTTGTAAGCGATAGGCATTTCCATATTCAATAAACCATTTTTAAAATTAGTAAATATGTTCATGGATGGCTAACAACACGGCACCCAATTCGACTTTCAATAGATTTTGTAAATATTAAACTGTATTTCAAGGGAACAGATGCTTACTATTTCACTATACTCACTTTCATTTTCACCTTGTTTCAAAAAATGTAGTACATATTTAAATTACGACGTTTTTGTTGATGTGAGCATATTCGTTTTTTGTTAAATAACATCTCACGGGCAAATTAAAACTACATGGTCTAAAAAAAACTGTTGTTAGGTTTTTTAACTGTTGTACTTTGTTAGCAATTAAATTTGTTTGAATCCGTCCACACGGCATCGCTTACAGTTCGTAGATAGTGACAAAACTCTCGAAATCTTTGTAGTGATCAAAGTTTTTATGATTGTAAAATTATGGTGTCTTATAACTTATAAGATAAGATAAGATAATATAGGGATAACAGATTCCGAGAAACCTCTGTAACGTGTCTCCTCTTGCGGTAATTAGAGGTCCCTTGAATATCCTCAGTGTATTATTTTAGTACAGTGACCAAGGTATGTTTCCATTTTATTGTTTAAGAAGAAACTGTTTTATGAAAAAGATTGTACCATATTTTTAAGTTTTAATAATAAGAGAATTATTCTAAATAAAGCTAAGCAAAACATTTTAAATTTTAGTAATTGTTTTTTCTTTATCATCATCATCATCATCATCATCATCATCAGACATGGAGCTATAAAATAGTTTTATTATTAGAAAATTTAAAAATATTTCAGTTTTTATAGTTTTCATAATTCTAATTTTTAAATATTCTATATAAGGCAAATATAGTTTCAGAGTTTAATCTTTTCTTTTGTAACTAGATGTCCTTCGCTCTCGAAGTCGGCCCCCTCAGCAAGGAAGCGCAAGAGGTTGCTAAAAAGGAATTGCGCGAAACTCCTGAAAATGTAAAGAAAGCTTTGGAAGAGCTGAAGGAACTCCTTAAAAATGACCCAAGCCTTAACTACGAGTTACGACACAGATGATGAGTCCTTGATCATCTTCTTGAGACCCTGCAAATTTTACGCCAAGAGCGCTTATGAATTGGTAAGTTTAACAAAAATGAATAATTGGAACTTTATTAGTAATACCAAAAAATCTAGAGAAAGCGCAACATTTATCTGTATCAAAAATAGATGATAATTACGAAACATACTTGAGTGTAAATTACAAAGCGATTGATAACATATATTTCGAGTTCTAGATTAGCTTTTAATAGCATCTCTTAATAAAAAATTTTAAATAAATTCTATAAACGATAATTTTTTCAGATGAAAAGAATAACCGATTTCAAGGAAAAGCACAAGAACCTTATTGGCAATCTTCTACCAGAAGACGAGAAGAACAGCTTCGTCAACTATGATATTGTAAATGTTTTGAAAAATCGTGACCACAAGGGGCGTCGTGTAATTATTTTAAATTGCGGATGTACGTTAAACTTATGACAATTCCCTTAACATTATTTCACATAACTGCTCTTCTAGCCAAATGGGATCCTTCAAAGGTAACAGCCGATCAAGTATTCCGCATGTTGTACCTGATGCACGAAGCTGCAGTTTTGGAACCCGAAACGCAAGTTCGCGGAGTTGTTGTAATCATGGACTTCGACGGACTCTCCACCAGACAAGTGGCAGTCCTTACTCCATCAATGAGCATGAGGCTTTTGGGATTCATCCAAGAAGCCATGCCTCTTAGACTCAAGGAAGTTCACATCGTTAAGCAACCATTCATCTTCAACATGGTTTGGAACATCTTCAAAACCTTTATTAAGGACAAGCTCAAGGGCAGGGTGTGATATTTTATTTTGGAATAAACGATTTTATTGAACTCCTTTTTTTAGTTGTTCTTCCACGGCAGCAAAATGGCTTCCCTCCACAAACATTTGGACCGATCATGTTTGCCTAAAAATTACGGTGGTGAGTTGCCCGAAATGGACTACACCGGAGCTAACTGGTACCCAACTATTGAACAGTACAGCGAGCAGAAAGTGACAGAGAAGGCTCTGGCTCTCTTGCCACCGACGTACAGCCAAGCGGTTAACAGCGCGATGAGGGTTGCCATCACGGGATTTAATTATCCCGAGGTGAAGCTCTCTCGCGAAGAGGCGAATCTGGTTCAGCGGGGGCTGGACTCGATAGTGGAAGATCTCCCCCAGGGGGACTCCCTACCGATGTTCCTGCCCCGGTTCGACGAGTTTCGCTGGTCTGAATTAGGGGTGATTTACGTCACCTGTGCTGACGAGCCCTCCAAACTGTGGCTCAAGGAAAAAATGGCGATCATCCAACCTTGGAAAAACGCCAAGCTTAAGATTCTTGAAGGTGACGCCCTCCCGAAACTGAGGAAGTTGATCGCTTGGGTGCCCGGTGCCCCGGACCCTAGTGGCAAAATCATGAAGCGCTTACAGATTTACAATGCAGGACTTCAAACAGTCCTTTGGAAGATCCGAGATCGCCATGTGGAACCCCTTGGGGTGCGTCTCGTGCTTGGAGTCGATGAGGCTTCCGCAAAGATCCTGGAAGCCCAGGGATACAAAGCCTATGCCGGCATGACCAGGGTATCTTTCGCGAACCCCAGACACGATCGCGAACCAGAGGACCCTACCGAGGTACCAAAGGAATCGGCCAAAGTAACCTCCATGGAGGTAAGCGCCGAGGATAAAGGCGGACACTAGCTCTTTCTTGCTAGATGGACGACCTTCTAATCCTCCAGATAATTTGCAGCATAGTACCTCTGCGATTAGTCTGATTAGCCGTCAGATGTCTATGGGGCAAGCACATATCATTCTCATACAGGAACCGTGGATTGCCAAGGGAAATGTAAGAGGACTAAGCAATGCCGGAATTGTCCATTCCTGCTCTAATTCAAATACAAGAGCATGTATCTACACTTCAAGGAAGTTAAATGCTCAACTAATACCTGATTTTTGTTTCAGAGACCTGGTAGCCATAAGGGTTAGTCTTTTAAGAGACAGCAGGAAAACAAACCTCTTAGTTTGGTCAGCCTACCTACCTTATGACTCCCCGAGCCCGCCACCCTCTCGAGAATTCGAAAGGGTAGCCAACCACTGCAAGGACAACCACCTTCCCCTGCTAATTGGATGTGACGCAAATGCCCACCATACAATCTGTGGCAGTTCAGATGTCAACATCCGAGGCAGAGATCCTCTAGAGCAGCGATTCTTAACAGGGGGGCCGCGAAAGGTAATTAGGGGGGCCGCGATAATAGTGTTAGAATTTTTAAAAATTTTGAAATCTGCACTTCAGAAGGACTGTGTGAAAATAATGATAGTGATAGTTCCAAGGACTGTGAAAACGTACCTGAAACTGAAAATATTGTTAGTTGTAAAGGTAAAAACTTAAATAAAAGTAAGCGAAGAAAATATGATACGAATTATATAAAATTTGGATTCCTTTGCTTAGAAATAGATGGGATTCAATAACCACAATGTGTTATTTGCGGCGTAATCCACTCAAATTAATGTTTAAAACCATATAAATTAAAGCGGCATTGAGAAACAAAACATCAATAATACAAAGATAAACCAAATGAGTTTTTTGTAAGAAAAAAGAACGAATTGAAAAGTCAGAGATCCTTCATAAAAAACAACAGTTACACGAGGTAATGATGGTTGCTGTGAAAACTGTAAATTTTATAAAAGCTAATGCCCTTAACTCAAGACTATTTTCGGCTCTGTGTGAAGAAGTTGGCGCCGATCACACATAACTCTTACTTCAGACAGAAGTTAGATGGCTGTCGCTAGAGAAAATGTTGGCTCGTTTATTAGAATTGAAAACAGAAGTGGAAATAATTCTAATTGACAAAAAATCCAATTTGACCATTTATTTCGACAACAATAATTGGATTGCAAAACTTTCTTGCTTGGCAGATATCTTCTCCATTCTAAATCAACTAAATTTATTCATGCGAGGAAACCAATCCAACATTTTTGCTATGCAAGATAAAAGAGAGGCGATGAAAATGAAACTTCGAAGATGAATTAGAAGAATAGAATCGAATGTTTTCGAAATGCTTCCAAATTATTCTCAAATGATTACCGACAATTGTAAGTTTGATCAAGAACATACAAATTATTTAATTCAATGTCATTTTCAAAAATTAATTGAAAAATTTGACTAATATTTTCCAAATAATGAACTTGATAGTAGAAAATTGTGGATTCGAAATCCCTACAATAATTGGGATAATACCAATTTATCACCAACCCACGATGATAATCTGCTTACATTAACAAAGGATTTAAGTTTGAATTCACTTTTCAAGAAAAAAAGTTTGGAACAATTTTGGATACATACTCACAAGGACCTGTTCAAAATAGCCATAAAACATTTATTGGCTTTTGCTTCTACATATCTGTGTGAAAAGGGATTTGCCACAACGGTCAATATTAAAACAAAACAACGTAATCGACTCCGAATCGACTCTTGCATGCGAATTGCATTGAGTAATACAATTGAAGGGCTAATAGATAAATTGGTGGTGTGTTCAACAACAGAAGTCCCATTAATTTGGTATATTCAAGCATGTTAAGTTTTATTATTTTATTATTATTACGTTATTGAAAATTTTGTTATTTCATATTAAATTATTTTTACATATTAAAGTATTTAAATTTTTGTTTTACAAAGTTATTTTGTTATATAAATAAATAATACCATATTAAATATATTAAATATTATGTTAAGTTTCGTTTTCTGATTTATTTTTTCATTGTTATAGGTAGTAGTTATAAAAACACTATTTTAAAATGGGTAAGTATTACTTACCGATTACACATATACATATAAATATTACGTTAAGTTCTGTTTTTTATATTTATTTATGAATTTTTATTGCACTTGAGAGTTTTTTGTCACGGTAATATGTAAATAAATCCACTGTTTAAAATAGATATTAATGATTGTTATGTTATTTGAAAGGGGGGGGGGGCGAAAACATTTTAGGGATTTTGAGGGGGCCGCGATTACTAAAAGGTTAAGAACCCCTGTTCTAGAGTATCTGTACACTACAGGCCTGGAGATACTCAATCGGGGCAGCTCCCCCACTTTTGTTACTTCTAGAAGACAAGAAGTAATCGACCTAACTCTGGGTTCTAGCTCGCTAGCCCAATGGACTGGCACGTATCGTTAGAACCGTCCCTCTCGGATCATCGATACATACGGCTTAGTCTAACCACAACCCGCCACGAAAAGGAAGTATACAGAAACCCTAAGTCTACAGATTGGGCTTCCTTTAAGTAGGCCCTTTCAAACGGACTACAAAGGTTTCCAAACTGTACTCGTACGATAAGAGAAGTGGAGAACAATCTACTAACCTTCAACAACGCGATTACGGCAGCTTACGAAAGTAGCTGCCCTCTACGCCGTTCTAAAAGGACGAAGAAAGTACCTTGGTGGAATTCCGAACTCCAAAAACTACGCAAGCAAACACGCAGGCTTTTAAATAGGGCGATGGGTACACACGCAATGGACGACTGGGACCTGTACAGACAATCTCAGCGTGACTACAAGGAATCCGTAGATCCAAACGAGAGGCTTGGAAGGCTTTCAGCTACGGCATTGAAGGCCTACCAGAGGCAACTCGACTGCACAAAGTACTCTCAAAAAACTCCAAAGCAAGGTTAGACTGCTTGAGGCTCCCTTCTGGGGACATTACGGCCACTGATGAGGAGACTCTAAAGCACCTCTTCGAAGTTCACTTCCACGGCTCAACGGCTGAAGATGAGGAGACTCCACCGGTAGGAGCTCCCCTACATTGGCGGCAATTCAATGGATTGGGAGATTGCCTCGAAAGTGGTAAGTCCCGAAAAGATCTGATGGGCCGTTGCATCATTTGATTCATACAAAACTCCTGGGAATGATGCCATTTTTCCGGCTCTCCTCCAAGAGGGACTGGATCTGCTTATCAAACCCCTATAGCACATATTCAGAACCTGCCTTTCCTCTGGGTACGTACCAGTACTCTGGAGATCAGTAAAAGTAGTGTTCATTCCAAAAGTCGGTCGATCTGTCCATGACTCGGCCAAATCTTTCAGACCAATCAGCCTAACCTCTTTCCTACTTAAGACGGCCTAGAGGCTGGTAGATAGGCACATAAGAGATGGCGCACTGATTGTATCGCCATTACACCCTCACCAATATGCGTACCAGACGAGCAAATCTGCGGAATCGGCCCTTCACCAAATTGTCCTTAGAGTCGAGAAGGCGCTTAACCACAGAGAAATGGCCGCTGGCACATTCTTAGATATCGCAGGCGCCTTTGACGATACGGCCTTCGAATCAATATGCACTGCCGCTACGAACCATGGAATCTAATGCTAGAAAACCGCAAAGCGATTGCCACTCTCAATGACAGTACTGTAAAGGTGACCGTCAGGCGGGGGTGTCCGCAGGGAGGAGTACTTTCTCCTCTCATGTGGTTCCTCATCGTGGACGGGCTCCTGCGGGTACTCAACGAAGCTGGCATCTACACGCAAGGCTATGCAGATGACCTTGCCATCCTAGCTACAGGAAAAGTTACAAACATACTCTGCGGAGTAACCCAGAATGCTCTCAGAATTATGAAAACGCGGTGCAGAAGGCACAACTTGGCGGTTAACCCTACCAAAACTGAACTAGTACTCTTCAGGAGGAGAAGGAAGATTGTGGGATTTCAAGAATTACAACTATTTGGCAGTTTTTTGAGGGCCGCCGGGAAGATTAGGTACCTACGAGTAATATTGGATGCTAAACTCACCTGGAGGGAGCACTCAGAAAGACAAATACAAAGAGCAACTGCCTTCTTCTGCATGTGCACCTTTGGGAAAACTTGCGGCCTAAAGCCAAATGTCATCATGTGGATGCACACGGCGGTAAGAAGGCCCCTACTCACCTATGCAGCCTTGGTGTGGTGGCCTTCTACCACCACATTAAGCACAAGAAAACGTCTCGGTCAACTCCAACGACTAGCTTGTCTAGGAGTGACAGGAGCAATGCGAACTGCCCCCACTTCGCCTCTGCAGACACTTCTCGGACTTGCGCTCCTTTAAATAGTGATTGACGCTGAGGCTAGGAAGGCAGCGTACAGGCTCAAGTGTGCTGGGCAGTGGTCAAGTGCTGGGGTACCACTGGGGCACATGAGGGTCCTGCCGAGGTTGGCGGAGACCCATGTCATCTTCAATATGAGAAGTGACCGTATGCTCACCAGATACTTCTTCAACCTACCTTACAAAATCGTCCTTCCCGCTAGGGAAGACTGGAGCACCCAAAACTGCAACCTTCTGATTCCCAAGGGCCCTGTGTGGTTCAGAAATGGCCCTAGGGCCCAAGACGGTCGAAAGAGGCTTCGCAAACAAACACATCTACATTTGCTCGGACAGCCAATCAGTTCTCCAAACCCTAAAGTCTTGCAGAGTAACTTCGGAGGTAGTGCTTGAATGTCGCTTGGCTCGGATGCGACTCTGTGAACATAACATAACTAACTGCTGTGGGTACCAGGCCACAGCCACATCGATGGTAACGAAGAGGCAAACTCGCTGGCCAGACAGGGCTCTAATGGGCACCCGCTCGGACTAGCACCAGTTCTCGGAATACCACAATGCAATGCAAAACTAGAAATGAAAAAGTGGGTGAAAACCCAATTCGCTCAGGACTGGTCGTCGCAACAAGGACCTAGGCAGGCTAAACTTTTTATCGGAGAGGAACCCCTACCAAAGTTCCAAGAGCTCCTATAGTTTAACAAGGAGCAAATCAGGACCCTAACAGGACTCCTAACGGGCCAGTGTCACCTGAGCAAACACCTACATAGGATCGGCATTATAGACGATCCCATTTTCATATTATGCCATGTGCCAATGCCTCAGTCTCATGAAGCTGCGCCACAAATATCTTGGAGCTGGAATACTGGAACCGGAAGATTTATAGCTCATCCCCTTAAACCAGCTGCTAGCCTTCGCGGTGGGCACTGGGCTTTTTGAGGACGAGCCCTAACAGGGTGGATTGCACAATGGGCCTATGGCCTGAGTGCGGTAGGTGGAAAAAACCTGCACCGCTTCATACAATACAATACAATACACATAACAGAAAAAAATGAGAGAGAAAAGGAGATGCGCTTTCGCTTTGCTCAGTTTGGGTGCAGTTAAATTTTCTTGGAAGAAAATACCCAAATGCGATTAGATGAACACAGGCCTTTGCCTCTGGTGGGTTATGTACGGGGAAAACAATATACGGGACGGGACAAATATAAATTTACAGCATATCTTTCGCTGATTGGTTCGGGTTCAGGAATAATCGTAATATATACGAATGAACGTAGTTTAGGCTTCAAGCAGAAGCGCGTTATATCAAATCAAGGAATGCTTAGCGCTTTTTTAGGGTTCGGAAAAACCGTGTTATATCGAATCAGTGTTAATCGGGGTAGTGTTAAACGGGGTGTTACTGTATATGTATTTACACAGAGAGTAGTAAATTAAATTATAAGTCATACGCAACAAAGGTATAAAAAGTTAGCAACGCTATTCAGACTTAAAATAATAGTAAAGCTTATAGTATTCTATTACTAAATAAAACTATAAATCAACGTAAGCAACAATAGATATATCTGCAGTTTTAATTTATTTCTTATTTAAATGATGTACTGAACATTTAAAAAACATTAATTTATTGTGATGGAAATTTAATTTGCATAAATATAAATAGGTAACCCTCGATTTGCGCCGGTCCCGTTTAAGCCTATTTATTTTGCAACGGACAATAACCACAGACGATCATAACATTATTTCTTCTTTTTCACAGATCAGAGCAAGGTTCCTAAATAGATGTAACTGTTATATTACCCTATTTACTTTACTTTACCAACCTTGTGATCAGAGGGCATTCAGTTGCTTGTTTGTGGTACCCCGGGCTTCTATAAATAATATTAAATAATCATTAACTATTGGTATTGATTGTTTAACCTAATTTATAAGTTCTTCAGTTTAACAGCATAGTTAGCTTTATTAATTTATTTTATATATTTTACAATTTATGCATATTCATTGTATTTATGCAGGTTGACAATATTTTATTATTTAAAACGATTTATTTTTGGGGTTTAAATACTGCAGTTTTAAAATGTTTTGCTTTCCTAATTCTGTGACTTGCTATTTTATTACAGAAATGATTCCGTTTGCGCTGATTTACAATCCCGATGTAAATCGAGGGTTAGCTGTATTCAATTTGCAAACTGCGATATATTAACCACGCACACTTAAATGTATGTTACCCGGGGGGGGGGGGTTTGCGGACGCAAACTGGGTCCACCCTCGTAATAAACAAACACCCAAACAGACACAACACAAAACGTTTAAGTAAAATGTTTTTAATAAGCACACATAAGATCAAAGATATCACACCGATGCACAAAATGAATATCAAGTACATAAATAACATAGATGCAATTAATAATGCACAACACAGTATAGGCAATACACGAATATCGCATACGTAATAAACACATGAGATGACACAGATATGTCAGTTCAAAAAAAGAAATACATATGCAAATGAAATATATATATATGCAAGTATAATAATAATATACCTGCATAAACACACAATAATATAAAGATATGAAATGGATAAAAGTTCATAAAGACAATATAAACTAATACTAACACTATTAATACTAAAGAATGTCTGAGCTTAAAACTATCCTTCACAATTAAAACTACAAATGTCTGACGCGCACGAAACGGAATGTTAATAATCAAGGGAAAATAACGAGCTAAAGTACTCACACAGAATAAAACACGGCACACCGGAACTCGGAGCGGCTGGGTTGATTATTGGGGCCTCAATCTGCCTACTCCCCGATAATACAACGGCAGGAACTGATGATGGCAGCTGGGACTGATGAAGGCTGATCTAGCAGGGCTAATACCGAGGTCTCAATCTGCCTACTCCTCGATATTAGCTGCTTTGTGATTAGGAACAAGATGCTGGACCAAGATGCTCTTCAATGGGGCTGCCAGGCCTTTTTAAAGGGCCTGGGGCGAAGGGCCGGCGTCCGATTGGCCGACGAGGTTTACCAATAGGATAACATTAGCGGCGAACCTCGTCCGGTAACATGTATCATTTGTGTGCTCATTCTTCGTCTTAGCATCTTTTGAATGATTTAGAAGTTCTCTTTCGTTTAAAATCTGTATTCACATTGACATATTGTGTTACAGATTGCGCAAACAGATTCATTTGTTTAACCTGTTCTCCCCCGAAACGATTTCATTATGAACCTTCTATATTTGTGTATGTGAGATTCCATACCTACCATTTTTCAATGTTCATGTTGAGCACATATTCTATTTAAAATGGGAAATTGAAAACAAATTTTCATAGTGTTGACTATTCGGTAAGGATATATTTATTCTTTTTCTGAAAAACGATGAAACTCGCTTCAGTTCTAGAGACTTGATTTGAAGGTTTGTTTTATTGTTTCTCTTAAACATATGTTTCCAGTGATGATTTTAATTTTTCTCTGTAGTAAAAAGTAAAACGCATAATATAGGGAGAACGTTGGTGATATGAATAAACTGCATTTCATTCAATTAATTTGGCTTTAAGCGTAATGGTTATACCATTTTTAACATTGAAGTGGTTTTAGCGTTGATTGTGCTAAATAAATGTACGCTGTGCATGTAATAAAAAATTTAATGGTACGCCAATATATTAACGGTAACACAAATAATAATAACGAATTGTTAACAACTCGAACACCACCGACCTCTCGGTAGTAGCGCCGGTGGAAGATTGGACGAGTCTTGGTATTCTTGGGGTGCGATTCTCAACCCTTCGTGCATTCTCAACGTCCCAGAGAAAGCTGATTCCATTGTTCGTATCGCTTAAAGATCTGTTAGATTTAGTAGCGCATTTCGTAGGTCCGAAGAATTTATGGATACAATGAAGTTTTTGGAACTTACCGCGACATCACCCTCTGGCTAGTGATAACGATAAAATTTTGAGTAAGAGATATTGGAAGTTGTAGTACACGTCGAATGGTGTCGTGACGCACCGAAACATGTTAGCAGATGGCCAGTGGCTGACTATAATATGAAATAGGCCCGCAGAAGCGGCGTGCTCTGCGTGGGTGGCTATATCGGCGGAGTCCGCAAAAGCGGCAAGTGTTGCGTGGGCGGCGAGACCGACTGCGCCTGTAGAAACGGTATATTCTCCGTGGGTGGTGAGATCGGCTGGGCCCGCAGGTGGGGCGTGTTCTAGTGGGTGGCGAGATCGGCCTGGTTCGAAGAAGCGGTGAGTTTTGCGTGGGCGGCGAGAATGACTGAACCCGCAGGAGCGGCGTGTTTTGGGTGGGTAGCGAGATCTGTGTGGGCGGCGAAATTCATTGTGAACTGCGGATGCTGCGAGTTCGTGTGAACAGCGGGGCCGGCGGGCTGCTACGCCTCCTCGAAAGACCCCTGGAGTAAGTATGGTATGCAATGGGCTCTCTAGTTGAAAAACTTACTTGACTACAGCGGATGGTTAGTCTTCGGTACTATGTCGTTCTTGTTCGTCACTGCCGTTGCAGTGACGACGCGGAGGATAACACAAACAAAACAGAAGTAACACAAATGAAAAATTTAAAGTTTGCTATTCAGTTCACTTGATCACGTCGGGATCACCACTTTAGCTTTGATAGAGCTAAATAAATGTACACGGCAACACAAATAATATTAACGACGTATGAACAACTTGAACACCGTCGACTTCTCCGTAGTAGTACAGGTGGAAGAGTGGACGAGTCTTGCTATTTTTGGGGTGCGCTTCTGAACCCGTCTTGCATTGCTAGAGAAAGCTGATTCCATTCACGTTAAAACTTTGAGAACACCTTAAAAATCACAACTGGTGTTGGAACTACCCCAGATAGGCAAAATTCATAGTTAGGATAATTGTGGCTTGAATGTAAAGAGGTGCTTGGTAAACCACGTCCTAGAAATCGCTTAAGCACAATACATACACAATACACCACAATTTCAATAAATGTCAGCCCAAACATTCGCGAGTAAATATACTGAAAGATTTTTCTGATCGTAAAAATATCAGTTCTGTCTTTTCATATTCCCAATTGTTGGAAATTTTGTCTTAAAGGGAAATAATACACAATTAATAGTATTTATATAACTATTTGCTGGTTTCATATAAAGTTGCAGAATGATATTAGTTTATTATAATCCGTTTCTAACAATCCCTGTACAAGGTGGATATCATAGCCCGGGAGAAACTAATGGTTCTTAATAATCGTTTTGTTGTGGTAGTATCTCATTTTAAACAATCATCGATTACGGCTTGGATTCGATCTTCTCGTATTGCTACATAGCGAATAAAAATTTCGTGCTGCAACCCAACAAACCTAATTCCTGAATCCGGTTGGCAACCGTTGTGTCCAATGCGAAAAACTCCTTTGGAAGTTCTGTCGTTTGAATTGATATTAAACTGCAGGTCCCCTGTGCTTCTACCTTAGTGTTGAGGAGAAATACGTAGCAGACATGAGGATATTAACGATAATATTCGATAACGATGACAATCTGTTTTCTGTAAACCTATTTTTAAATGTTATGGAAGATTTTGGTGGTCTAACCATATAGTTTTCATAATATTTTATTATATAGATTTACTACAGAATTACAACATCAACGCAAATCGAGGGCTAGCTGTATTGAATTTCGTTATGTCAACCATGTATACTTAAATTTATGATTTTTAGTGATTTTAGGATTCCGGTTCCATATTTTCTGAACGTTGGAGAATCTTGTGCTGCAACCTATCACTCCATTTCTGGTTGGCAACGCTGGCAACTGGCTATCTTAATTTGAAAAACCTTCTCTGAACCTAATGTCGTTTGTATTAACGTTAAAATGACCTACATTTTAACGTTAATCCAAACGTTTCTACTTTTGGTTGAAGAGAAGTATGTGGCAAACAAAAGGATGCTAATGATAATAACAAATTGCCATCTGTGAACCGAATGTTATGCAAGAATTGGTGACTTGTTTTTTTTAATTACAGAAACGGTTCCCTTTTCACCAGTTTACAAATCCGACGGCCCTTGTGTTTCTACCTCTGTGCTGAGGAGAAGCACGTGGCAAAGAAGAGGTTGTTAACGATAATATTTGGTTTATAGATGAGAGATTAGCCCATAATTCCCTGCTTAGTTGTTTTTGATTAATATCACGATTAGCTATACTAAATTGTATTACGAATACGTTGTTTGTTCGTTTGTAATTATTCTTGGGCGTTTTTAAATTTTTGATTAAACAGTTTTCTCCAAACAATGATATAGTAATATTTTACTGAGAATAGGAAGTCATTCAAAATAAGTCTTGTACAAACACATCTTATAATATTAATGTAAAGATCAGTACTTATACGAATAGGAAGATAATGCAACCCAACATACACCAAAGTAATAAATTTATATAACTATCAGGGATGCAAGCTAAGTATATTGTCCGGTATAACGCTCCAATTTTGAAACATTAAGTTTGAGATACATGCATTTAATAGTAATAGATTTATACCAATAATTAATATTAAACACACTTTGAAGCAAAAAATATATAATTATTAGATTTTCAACAACTTATAGAACTAAAATAATAGTGTACAGATTTATTTGTGAACGACTTAGTTTATCCCGGCAAGCGATCATTTGTATTTCGAGAATTTAATTTGTCTTAAATGTGATAATACATGTTTAATATGAAAGTGTAGAGTTACATCTACGGAATT
>JABXWE010003938.1:0-24006 GCA_014611495.1 Limonius californicus
GAACATGAATACATTTTAAATTAGATGGTTTTTAGTGATGAAGCAACTTTCACAATAAATGGAGAAGACAATTCACAAAATTTTCGGTGTGTATTATAATTCCTCATCTATCCACTACCCATTATCCTGTTAATCTTATTCCTTAGATATTGGCCCCGCACTAACCGCCATTTACAAAACTTAACTCACAGTCAATACACTGGGAAAGTTAACGTATAGCTAAGAATAGTTGAAAATAAGCTTATCGGTCCATATTTTATTGAATACATCCAAATTTTTAGAGCTATTAAGGAACGATTTCATTCCGGCAATAGAAAACTTAAACATCGATGACCTGTGGTTTCAGATGGATGGAGTCCCTCCACATTCCACGAATGCTATAAGAAGCTTTCTAAACGACAGGTTTCCAGGACGTTGGATAGGAAGATTCGGTCGTATACCGTGGGCCCCGCGTTATGCAGATTTGTCGCCCAATGACTTCTTTGCTTCGGGATACCTGAAAACAAAAATGTACACAAATATGCCAGTATTGATAAATTAAAAGATCCCATGCATACCGAATGCAATACCTTGAATCCTGACTTTCTTTCGAATGCTGTGGGTGCTTTTCAACACCGTTTAGGTTATTGTTTAGAAGTACAAGGTGGCCATTTCGAATACTTGTTATAACTGTTGTTCTTATTTTCATTTCCGTTTCCTGTTATTGATATTTAATGTTTTACAATAATAATCGTCGTTGTTGTTCCACTTATTTTGATTTACCTATTTAATATAAACACCGCATCAGACATAACCTACATACTAAAATAATTCACAACTACAGTGACGTTTGCTTGTGTTTTTAATTGTCTGTCTAGTTGGTTGCCTACATAATAGGCGTAATTGATGCGTTCTTTTTAAAAGTATATATAGACAATTACATGTACAATGTATACTAAAAAGAAAAATTCCGTTATATAGCATTTTATCATGCGATACCTGATTTTTAAATAAATATCTATAGGTATTAGCTAAGAATTTTTTCATCTCATAAATGTGCATCTGGCCTGTTCTATTCAAATTCTAAATTCCGATTCCGGGTCTAAGTCATCTGTTCACTTGTGTCACTTGTTCTATTCGATGTTCGTTAATCTATACAGGGTGATTCAAAAGGTGTGATCCGAACTTAAGGGTGTGATGTGGGATGCTATACGACGCAAAAAATGTTCATAAACCCATGTCTTACTTCCAACCGTTATCTAGTTACAGAGGATTTCTTTGTTTTTATTATTGTTCTGTTAAATCAAGTCATAATAGGAAATAAATCAAACAAATGCTAATTTGTCATGACAGGTATTTCAGGCTTGAATTATTGTTGTTTTCTAAGTGTGGTAATGATGGAGCCTTTTTCTGCACGTGAATATGCAGAAATGCATTTTGTATATGGCTATTGTAGCGGGAATGCTCGTGCAGCTGTGGTAGAATATCGGAGAAGGTATCCTCACCGGCGACAGCCTGACCACCGAACATTTGAACGATTGCATCGAAATTTGTGTGAAACAGGTATGGTTAGACCATCTCATCATGTTGGAAGAAATAACATGAACAATAATGCTGACATTATTGACAGTCCAGCAAAACCCATCGACGAGTACTAGAACAATTTCTAGACAATTGGGTATTACCCAGTCGACAGTTTGGCGTACATTAAACAGAAACAGCTTAGGTACATCCCTACCATATACAACATGTACAAAATCTACATGATGGTGATAATTTGAGGCGGCTACAGACAATGGTTGGTAGATGCTACCGCAAACAATCCAGAATTTTTAATTCAAATTCTCCGGATGGTGGAATAGCAGTTCATACGGAATGGTATCAACAACTAGCATAATTTGCATCACTGGGATTTCGAAAATCCTCATTCTACATTCACAACTGCTTTTCAGCAACGCTCCAGTGTTAACGTTTTGGTCGGTATTGTAGGCGATCCTGTTATCGGACCTTATGTATTACCTACCACATCGGTTTAATGGTGCCATGTATTTAGACTTCTTAGATAATACCTTGCCGGTACTATTGGAAGATCTGCCTCTTGATGTGCGAAGGTCAATGTGGTACCAGCATGACGGGGCACCGTTGCACAATTCACGCAGGTTAGAGATTGGCTAAATTATAACTTCCCACAACGCTGGGTTGGAAGAGGAGGTCCAGCAGCATGGCCGGCTCGTTCGCCTGATATTACTCCACTAAATTTTTACTTGTGGGGTGCATTTTTTATGCAACGGAAATTCAAAACGGGGACGACTTAGTTAATAGAATAAATCAAGCTGATACGCATATTCGAAGAGGTCCTCAACAGTTGAGGAATGTTCGAGATTCAACGTTGTCAACTTTGTATACAAGTACAGGGTGGACATTTTGAACATTTGTGATTTTTTTAATTTTTCTTGTAATTGTATATGTTGTTTATTAAAAATAAAAATGTTGTTATAACTAGAAAACAATTGTGAATCAGATATGACTTTATTGGCATTTTTTACTTATTTTAACATCATCAATTACACCTTAACGTTTGGACCCCATCTTTTGAATTACCCTGTATGTTTCCTGATATATATCCCCGGTTGCTGATCACCATTATTTTGGTTTTTGCAGCGTTGATTTTCATTTTTAACTTCTGCCCTTCTCTGTTCATTCGTACCAATACCTAGTTGCTGCAAGTCCTTTATATTCTCCGCTTATTGCGGTGTCGTCAGCGTAACGTAAATTGTTTATGAGTTCTCCATTTATTTTTATGCCTTTAATCGCGTCTTCCAGGTCATTTTACAAAATTGTATCTGAATATAGATTGAACAGGAGTGGGGGGAAACCCTGCCTCACTCCTTTTCGTTTGTCAATGTTTGTTATAAGTCATTTTTCAGCTGTTTGCTTCCCGTATAGCTGTTTGATGATCATTATTCCATCTTTGTCTAGTCCTCTTTTTTGCAGCTGTTCGATTAGTTCTGTATGCTCAACAGTCAACGCGATCGAAGGCCTTCTCGTAATCTATGAAACAAATATACGCATCCTTCGGTTGGTCTTTGCATCAGCATCATGAGACTGTAAGGCTTCCCTTGTGCCAAATGCTGATCTAAATCCAAATTGTTGATCGCTTATAGCTTCTTCGTATTTGTTATATATTCTAGAGTGTATAATTTTTAGAAATGTTTTTAACGTATGGCTCATAAGACTTACAAGTCGGAAGTCGTCACATTTCTTGGTATTTGTCTTTTTCAGTATCAGGATGAAAGTTGATTTAAGCTGATCGTTTGGTAAGATTGCCGTTTCATATATATCATTGTACAATTCGACCAGTACGGCTACATTTTCTTCGTGTATTAAGGTGATTAAGTCAGCATGTACTCCATCTGGTCCTACAGCTTTTCCTAACTTCGTTGCCTGTATTGTGTGTTTCACTTCAGATTTTAAGATTTTTGTGCTAGTATCATTTATGTGTGCGGTTGGGTTTGGTTCCATACTATTGTCTGAGAACAGTTCATGTATGTATATTTCCCATTTTTTAATTTGGTCTTCTACACTACCTACTTATTAGTTTATTGTTCTCATCCAGAAGTGTTCCTTATCTATTATGTTTAAACATGCCTGATCGTTTTTTAACTTTTTTATGGACGTTGAAGTCGTTATATTTAGCTTGGAATCCTTCTATTTCTTTGCATTTCTCTATAATCTTTTATCTTGTTTCTAATTATCCTGTGGATCTGTTTATACTTCATTTGATCTCGGTTTCAATATTTCCTCCGTTCGTCCATTAGTTTGAGAATTTCTTTAGTCATCCATTTGTTTTCCACTTTGTTTTATACCTTTTTGGGGTTTTCATAGGCTACCTTGTTTAATAATACTTTTAAATGTTCCCATTTTGCGTTGATATCCTTAGAGTTGTTTATGTTTCATTTTAGTTGTATGATTTCGTTATTTACTATTGTTGCGATATTTTCTTTCACCTCTTCATCAACTTCGATACGTCTATAATTTTCCTGTATTGTGGTTTTTCCAAGCATTTGGGTCTTATGTTTATTTCCGCTTTTAGTAAGCTGTGGTGATATATCCGCGCATCTTGAACGGCATTTCTAAAACGTTTGTTAATGCTGATGTAATCTATCTGATTCTGACAATACAGAATGGTTTATTACAATTACGTCAAATTATTTATAAATAAATCATTTCTAAACCTACAGTCAGATTCAGATACAAATACGTTTATTCATTAACTTAAGATATTGCATTTTATTTTATTTTGCTAGATAAATGATTGAAGGCTTTTTAGCCTCTTCAGTCTTGGGTCTTCTATTCTTCTTCTGGGTCGGTGACATCTGGTGGATTGCTGTTGGATGGTCGGCTGGCAGGTGCTTGGTTCCAGGTTCCTGGTGTGGTGGATTGCTTTCCGTTGCTTCTGCTTCTGGTGTTGCGTGTTATCTGAAATTGGAAGTTGGAATTAGTGGAGTGTGTGCTCACGTCATTGTGAGTAGAGTTTCCTCCACCAGAGAAATGAGGTTGTCTGAGAGATCGGGTACAGGGAGGAAAGGAGGGAAGTTGGGGGGTGTTTGAGTTTCCTCAGAGGTATTCTGAGGATGCGATTGACTAAGACGATTTAGGGGTTTGTGAGAAGGTTGAAGGGTTTCTATGGTGATGGGAATGCCGTGGATGAGAGTTCTAGATATGTATTTTTATTCGAATTCTAGAAGACAGTCGTTGATTGGAGTGGTTTGAGTGTCGATGTGGAATTGGTTACTGGGATGTTCTCGATGTGGGCGGAAAATGCGGTGGAGAATTTGCTTTTCGCATGCTGCGATTTGATGGAGAAGATGAGGTTTGATACTGGCGGGGGGTGGGTTTGGGATTCGCAACCTTGGAAATGGCCTTGGATGATTCGGAGGAGGTTGAAACAGTTGCGCATTTTTTTCGGGGTTTCTCGGATATCGAGGTTCAAGACACATGTGTGTTGAAAACTGATACCCATTATCGGGCTTGGTTGGAGAGTGGGATTCGCTGATTATGAATAGAAATATCAATATCCGAGGGATCTAATCTAGGGTTTTTGGTGAAGTTTGGATGGCAAAATAAAATGGCTAATGATTTCTCGGCGTTGAACTTTATTCTCCATCGGCTGGTCCACCGGCGGATGCTGTTGAGGGTAATTTGGATTTCGCGGGACGCAGAAACGGATGTTTCTTGGGTGGTCCAAACGGCGGTGTCATCGGCGAAAAGTCTTGTTTTGGCTCCGATTGGATTTGTGATAGGAAAATCGTGGGAGTAAACAGAGTATAATAGGGGGAAAGTACTGATCCCTGGGGAACGCCTAAAAGAAGGTTGATGGGGTGCGAATATGAGTTGTGGCTTTTGATTCTGCAGGAGCGATTGAAAAGAAAATTGTCTATTAATTTGGTGAAGTGGGGATTTAAGTCGACATAAATAAGTTTTTGAAGGAAAACCTACAGTCTATAACCTACAATTATATACCGAGTGAGTCTACTAAGACGAATCAGCTAAATATCTGGTTTATTTGAATTACAGCGTATCATCCGCGTATTTTATATTGTTGGTTGCACTGGTAAACAAAAGTCAACTTTTTTTGTAAAATGTAAAATTTCACCAGAAAGCAGAACGTGACATTGGATTTTCTCTATCACCCACACTTTATTTGCGACGAAGTGTTATACGGAAATATATCAATATCGGTATGTTCTTAATGTTGCACTTACCTCAAAATGTTGTTGCGGATGTTTTACGGCGATATTTGGTCTCTGGGACATCACGGATTAATGTCCAGCAGTAATCAGTAAGCAAACTGGGGCTCCATTTGCCTTGGTATCGCTTTTCCATGGTTGTAACGTCTTGGTGGAACCATTCTGCATGTTCGTCGCTTACGGCACCCAAATTTTCCGGAAAGACATCGAGATGAGCATCCAGAAAGTGAATTTTTAAAGACATGTTACATCCCATTTCTCTGTAGGCACTAAGTAATTCAGTCACAAGATCTTTGACATTTCCAAGAAAATTGGTCACAACTTTTACAACAGTTGTGACCAATTTTCTCTTAGTTCAACTTCATTCAGCAAGTTGTCAAATTCGCCATTTTTCATTACTTCTCGTATTTATAGTCCCACAAATATGCCCTCTTTAATTTTTGCCTCAATACCTCTCGGAAATTTCTGTATCAGATACAAGAATCCTCTTCCGTTTCGATGTAGTGCTTCAACGAAATTTTTCATTAAGCCCAATTAATATGCAGTGGTGGTAGGAATACGTTTTTAGGATCAACCAATATTGTTTTGACCCGGACGTAGTGGCCATTCCTTCTGTATATAGTGACAATCTCGTCCCGGCTGTCCCATTCACACAGGAAACAACAGCATCTTGTATAGCCCAGCTGAAGTCCAAGAAGAAGCGCTATCACTTTTAGGTCTCCACAGATTGACCACTCAGTCATTATACCGGATGTGTTCTAGGAGATATCGCATATTCTCGTATGATTCCTTCGTATGAACGGCATGAGCTATAGGTACAGATGGGTATTTATTGCCGTTGTGAAGCAAAACTAATTTTAAGCTAAGTTTCGAAAATCTATAAATAGGCGCCAATTGCTTGGTTCATGTTTCTGTCTTAATGCGTGAAATAAGTTGTCAACATCCGTGCAATATACCAAAGTCCCTTCTTGAGCGAAACAGTGTGTAAAACCTTTTTGACGTTTTTGGAAGTGAGTTATACGTCCGTCACCTTCGAGGAGATTCCATCCTTTTAATCTCCATGCTAGAAGTTCTGACTGTGATTTTGCTAGTTTTAAATCTCGAACTAAATCATGCAGTTCAGCCTGTGAAATCAGATGTGGTTCTGTTGAACATTCTGGTGCTTGAATTAGTGGATCATTGTCGATTTCCTGTGCGAATTGCATATCATCAGTTGGAACACCGGTGCTTTCAGGTTCTTCTTCGTCCAAACTCCAAGATTCTGGTGGATTTGGGATAGGAAGATCTTCCCTATGTTCAACGGGCCGTAAATCTGATGGTAAATTGGGATACTATACAGCATGCTTGGACTTCGGTCCGATGCCCAGCATGTTAGTGAGGCAAAAGTAACAATCTGTGCCATGGTCTTTCTGCTCTCCACACCATGGGTGCTGCAAAGCGCTTTTTACGTTTTGTACCTTTCAACCAACCTGTTAACAATGTTACACAAGTCTTACAATATATGTGAGGAGCCCATGAATAAAGTTCGTAAGCTGTAAGTAGCAGTAATAAACGTTTCGCGGCACGGCATAGGAAATGCCGTAACTTCATACGCCGGTAAATACCTACTAATGCCCTATATCTATCTGATTTGGTGCGTACTTCTTGCATGTAATAGACAGCAATGAACTTGTCTTAACACTGTATATTCGTCACTGCTAATACATTATACAAAGTGGCACAATATGCGTATGTCGCATACTTGCAAAATATAACTGCTTGTCTTTCTGTTTAAGATCGCTCCCTTTACAGATTCATGAAGCGCTTTGAAAATACCTTCAGAGCAAAGAGCATATAATCATATGCTCTTTGTTCAGAGTATAAACTGAAGAGCAATGTTGAAAGGATGTACGTTCACGAACGCCCCTTTTAATCTCAACTCCTTCCAATCATTTATGTTCTAACCTAACTGAAGCCTTCTGGTGTCGGTACAAGTATCCTATTATGCGGATGTCTTTATTATCTGTTCTGGACCGCTTCGGAAACCAAACTAAGTTTCACCTGTTTTTTCCTCTAGTGTTTGGTATATTCTTCCATGTACTACACGTAGGAAGATCTTTAGAATAAGGCTTATTAGACTATTTGTTCGGTGGTAAATGCATATTTTTGCTGTGGTCTTCTTTAGGATCATCACAAAAGTGAACATCAGACAGCATTATTTCTCTGTGTATGGAATTGAACAGGCGTGTTAGTACTTCTATTCCGTTTTCACCTAGAAGTTTAAGAGTTACACTGTTTATTTCATCTGGACCAGTAGTATTCCCATTTTAAGCTTTTGTTTGATCAACAAACTCCTAGATCTGATAAAGATGATGGATCCACTTGACAGTGACTAGCGACAGAAGGGGATGCACAATAGGCCGCAGTGTCAAGGGCACTAACAACCCTCCGCGTAAAAACAACCAACAATCATGGCTTTTGTAAATCCATGACTATATTTGCCATTCATACATTCGGGATTCATTGAAGGTGATGGGTCCCCTTTGGACTTGCATCAGTCTTCTCCTGCTCCCCTCAACTACATTGGCTCTATCCATTTTCACTATTTGTGTGTGGGCTTCTTACTTCTCCTGGTCAGCCAGTGGTTAGGAGAAGCGCCGTTAATTGTAACCCAACATCGAATGGATTACCGAGCTCGATACCGACGACCTTAGGAATTACAAAAAAATTTCTGCCTATCCCAAGGTTCGAACCGAAGACTTCGCATTGCCAGCCTAGCCCTCTTATCACTGGGCTACTCGGGATTCTCAAGATGTTTAGTAAATATTTAAAATCCAGTTTTTGTTATTAAGAACAGAAAAATCAGTACCTTTTTTGTCAATTTTGATATAAAATCAATGAACATCATATTAAATTTCTATTTTGTAAGATTTTGGTGATTTCTACAGTTGGCGGGAAACTGCGGTTGTTTACTAAATGTTTAACGATCGCCAATATTTTTCTGGAGGCCAGGAAAAACTGTAACTTCAATTATTTTTGATAAATAATGCTGGGAACAATATTTTAAAAGAACACACCAATATAATTTATTTTAATTTTTATTCAGTGCAAAAACTATGACAATGTAACTGAAAAAGTAAAAACCATAAAAAAATAAACTGAAACTCGTACAACAAAATTAGCTGTAATTACTTATGCATTTAAATAAGAATATATATATAAAATCCAAGTATGTATAAAAAGCTGTGAACTTATAAATAATTAAAATGACTGCTTCTGGTTTACAACTTTTGAGCAATCAGTTCTTTCGAACTAACAATGCTTTGCGTTTTTATCATATACCAAGCGTATAATCTAACATGTTCTTTAAAATAGTTATAAACTGAAGCATGAGATTTTGTTGTTCATCTCCATGTATTAAACCTACATTAAATGGTATAGCATACATATACACATTTCCTATACAATAACAAAACTACAGCTGCCTCTAAAAAATCATTTGCTTAAAAAAATATGCGATTGTTACTTAGAAATAATTACTCATTTATACACACCCAATATTAAAAAAATACTATAAATTTCACAACAAAAAAATTGTTTTATTAGAGCAAAGCAGCTATACATTAATAAATATATTCAAGTATCAAATACCTTACTTAATATCCAACAGTGCATTGTCATTCTGTTAATAATATATATTTAAAAAAATTCGTGCTCAGCGACAAACTTTTCATATATTTTACACATACAAAAGCACATAGGTACTACATTAAAGTTATAAAATATATTAATTTTAGTAAATAACGTTTGTCATTTTCAAGTAAGACTGGTTGAATTTACTTTAAAGAAAGAATGCCCAAGTATGTTAAAAAGCAGCCATAAGAAATGTAACAAGCAACAATTATGCAACAAATGCGTAACCATTATTCTAGCACCGCCAAACTTCATTAAAAATACCACTTTTGACACTGGATACACTCTACACACTGTTATTTACGTTGACCACTTTCCAAATGATAAAAAAATATAATCCTCTAATTTATATGGTCGATGACCAGCTACAGATATTGACAAACAGTGAAATTTATGTTCGCCCTAGATATACAAGTAGTGCAAAGTGGAGACACGATTCAAAATGAATGCATAGTAAATACGTCGCTCTGCGATTTTTAGTTTAAGCGAGAAGTTTGCTACAGCCACAGCACTATTTTATTAGACAAGTGTGCAACCAAATTAGTATGATCATCATGATAAATGTAATCGGCTTCTTCCACAGATTGCCACGAAACACAGTCACTCATAAAAAATACACATTGTACAATACTAACTTACTTAAATAAGTGTATACACAGAATGCTTTTGAACAGATTACTAACAACGATTTCTAGAGTGGCCCGTGAACTCTAAAGCTGTTTGCTTCTTATTAGCAACACTGAGAAATTCGAAACATTTCGACAAACTACAACATACAATTACAAAACTGTAGGAAATTGACTAACCTGTGCAAAAACAATCTGTATAGCTATACACACACATACATATGTATACATACATGCAGTATATAAAATAAGATTTTGTAGTCTATATTCTATAGTAGAGTAGTGATACATTCAAGAATATATAATATCGATGTTAGTTCTACATTAAATACGAAATAGCTGCCACCAGTTTAGTTATTACAAACGTAAACAAAATATAAAGTAAAAATTCCCAAATCAAACTTTAATAACTTTATTGTGTCATACTTGCTCCAAATAATAAAACAATAATAAATTAAATCAGTCCATCCCATTACGAACGGATTCGTTTAAATTAGACAATGAAACATCGAGTATTATCCAATTTATAAGCAGTAATTATAATGAAGACCATTACATGATCAAAACAAAATTTAATTAAACCATTTTTTCGATCAATTAAAGCCAAAAACTGACCAGAAAGTGGATACTCTATGTTGTAACTTCCGCGGATACATCGATATGCATTTTTACATTGGAGTTACATTTCGTTGGTATTCTAATGCAACCATTGCTTACTGTCTTCCTGCTTAATATTTACCCACACTTCTACAGCAAATAGTTTTTATTACCCACTGTTTAATAATGCAAATATATAATAAATAATTTTTTTTGAGAAAAACTGCATTGTAAACGGTTTTTGCCACCAGATTTATAATAAATGTATGTATATCTAGAAAATGTACAGAAAAATAATGCTTATTCTACACGGAAGGACTTCTAATTGAAAGGTTTAATACCTTGAGGTAGGAAAATGCAGCCTTAACCAGAAGATGGCAACATATCTTTTTCACTTATAAAACTCATTTATAATGCAATGTTACCGGTATACCTTAATTTTTCTTCAATCAAGTGCAAGCTCAAGTCTGACTAAGCAGTTAGGCCTGTATAGTGGTATTGCACACCTAAACGCCATGAAAATTTGTACTCAGTCTTCTCATCTTAATAGTACAATCAGTGGTTTTAGATATGTACTTTTTTGGTACATTTTGCAGGTTTATACTTGTATACACAGCCATATTTGAATAACTTATTTCTGTCAGACACAAGTTACACTTATGCAATGAAGCATTATTAAAGGTATACGATCAAGTAATGAGCAGTCAAAATGATCAAATGTGTTCTAATAGAGACCTCCGACAATTTCACAATGATGACTTTTGAGGAACATTAGAATGAGACACTTTATGTGTGTATACATATATACGTAGAGTATAAATCAGGCAGTGTTAAGACAAATGAATGTTACTCAGAGGCTTCCAAGAAAGGAAACACCCTGAACTTAATTTTCAAAAGTTACATTACGTGAAATGATAAAATCTAGCTCTATAACTTATAACGAAATATAAACTATATGCTGATCTGACGGTTGCTGTTGCAATTGGAGATTCATCGCCGATTTGCCAATTGCAACGCAAGAGCCAAACAAGTCTATGCATTTAATATTATTATCGTAAGTTATTTTGATTTTAGGTATTACAAACTACAAGTTAAACCTAAAATGGACGAATTAATACCAATCAAAAAGAAATGATTTATACACCTGTTAAATTAATAACATACCACTTTCTCTTGGTAAGAGCAAATAGATCAAAATATACAGTCTACTAATAATTAATCACCTAAAATGTAATAAGGTGCAAGTCAGAAAATACAACAAAAATTAAGATCACTAACACTTAAAGCATTCTTACCATAGAGAGAGTACTTTCAAATGAATCAATAAAAATGAGATTTCTTAATCGAGTAAAATTACCGAGAACATAGACAGCTTAAGCTAAATACTGGAGAAGAATTAGAGCACTATTATGAAATTTTTGGTTGAATATGAGGTGTTAATAAGGCTAGACATACGTTGCTGTTGCATTAGTACGAGACCCACCGGTTGTTGGAGTGGATCCTAACTGCTTCATATTACTAGGTACATACTGACCGATGAACGAACCATCCTCAGTAAAGCGCCCTACAGCAAAAAGCCCATTCTCAACACATACATTGAATGCCATGTAGCACAAGCCAATATAACAAAGTGTTAGTAAATTTGTAGCTTAACTAAATAATATTAGTTAACAACGAACCAAAGAAATCTTACACATTAAACGAGTGTTGCAAATCCCTGTGATGTTGTTTCCCCTGGCTTCGATTTACGGCCATATTGGCCAATAAATGAACCATCTTCATTCATACCCTCTACACAAAATAAAACAAACAACAAAACATTAAACAGAAAATAACAAAAACAAATAAATAAACTTTCATAATTAAAATTAAAATTTAATAACAATAGTAGAATAAAAATACTAACTGGACAAACAGTGGCGGCGTTAGTATGGAGAAGAGAATTTCAGTAAGGTACCTACTGCCCGTACCTCTATTTTAATTCATATCAGTTATAGAAATTAAATTTTATCTATTTTGTAGTACTTATTAGTAGCTTATTGTTTCTTCTTATTCTTATTATTTTTGTTGTGATTAGAACTGGGCAAATATTTTGTAAGGCCTGTATGACATGAGACAGAATTTTGTACAAAATTCTGCAGAGCACCTATTAGGCCTGTATGACACGGCACAGAATTTTGTACAAATTTTCGAACATAGTTTGTACAAAATTCTGCAAAACACGTATTACACGGAACAGAATTTTGTACAGAATTCTGTCTGTCAGCATGCACAAATAAGTGCAAATTACGTTGACATCTGTGAGACAACTATCAAAATAATCATGTGACTATTGTTGACTGAGTTGTACAAACTATGTTCGAAATTCTGCAAAACATGTATTACCCGGAACAGAATTTTGTACAAAATTCTGTCTGTCAGCAAGCACAAATAGGTGCAAATTAAGTTGACATCTGTGAGAAAACTATCAAAATAGTCATGTGACTATTGTTGATTGAGTTGTACAAACTATGTTCGAAATTCTGCAAAACATGTATTACACAGAACAGAATTTTGTACAAAATTCTGTCTGTCAGCAAGCACAAATAGGTGCAAATTACGTTGACATCTGTGAGAAAACTATCAAAATAGTCATGTGTCGATAAAGTAGAATTCTAACAAGATTTTATAATATTAGGTTGATGCGTAAGTTCGTAGTTCATGTTACACGAACACATGACAGAGCAAACAAGCTGCAGCATAAAGAACACAGGCGAGATGAAAAAAAGTGCGTGAAGTGTCGGTGCGAGTTAAACACATGTTAAACATATACATTTTGCCCTCTGTGATCGTTGATAAACACTAAAAATTGGTCATATGTCACAGAATTTTGTATGTCGTTTCATACAGGCCTAAGATGAGTACATATATGTTTTTATTGCCCAATTAAATTAATTACATTAATTCCCTAAAATCCCATATTAAATATGAAAAGAATCTACTGAAGGGGTTTTTTTGAGAGAAAAATAGCACACACTGTAATTCATTTGTTTATTTGATTGTAAAAATAAAAAGATAATGCATAAAGAAAACCCAAACAAAAAAGAGTTCAAAGCAAATTCTTTGTAAGAAATCCCACAAACAACAATTTTCAAGAAAAAAAATAAATAAATATATTAATATGCATTTACCCAATTCTAGTCATGACATTTGTTTTGTGACGCAGTGGTGTTACTCACATCATATTTAATTTATAATTACTACAATTAAAAATATTTATTTCAAACGGCCTGTGTCTTATGAAACACTCAGAAAGTGTTTTTTATTATAATAATTATAACTTATTTGTAAAATTTCTATTACAAAATTACCTATATTTGGCAAACGTTAAAATAAATCCTCATACGTCATCTTTGCCTGAATTAAATTAAGAAACAAAAACAAAATTAACATACAACAGTAAAGTATATATTTTAAGTTACTAGTATTACTTCACTTTTAAAAATACTGACAAATTAGGAAATAAAGATAGTATTTTAAGGTTTTTCTTAGTCGTAGCTGGAAGACTAATTAATTAGCCACCGAGATCTCCAAACTTAAATCCGTCACATTTATTTTATGGTCGTTCCGCAGACAATTATAATTTAACATTAATACAAAGTTTAGATGAATATGAGGGACAAAAACTAATAATATTTTATGGGCAACCATTATAATGGTACTAAATAAATTTATGAAAAACTGTTATATTTGTCTAGAACATAATTTCATATATTTCAAATATATGTTGTATAGGGCTTTTGCGGTTTCCCGAATTGTCAAGGCTAATTGTTTTAAGCAGATATGTTTTAGAGACCTGTGTGCCTTAACAGGGTTCACCTAGATTCTGTGTAATTTGGGGACAGAGAAGGATTTGTTCTTATAGTCTTCCGCTAACGAGCATCCATGATCGAAAAAATTCGGCTACTTGATACGAGAATCCTTGAGTTACTATTCTACATAAAAACATTCAAAAGTGTTAACAACAGCACATGACATAGCAAAAGCCGAATTGTATTAAATGTTTTCAAAGCAAGTTACCGCTTACTATTACGAAATCTCCTTACTGCAGCCCCCCACAATCTCTGGTTAGCCGACGACTATAGTACATCTTGTTTGCCAGAACAAAATTACTCTCCTTACTCCTCATGTGCTTAGATTATGTGTACCTTGGGGCGAACAGGGATTTGTTCTTGATATATGTTGTTTATCATCTCAAAAAAACCTCAACTGTTCATTGTTTGTGAACCCAAACCAAAGTTCCATTAGACGTTACAAATAATCGTTCAGCCACTCAAGGGATACGTCTGCCCTACCTAATTATGTTGGAAGTTACCCCAACTGAGAAAGCCAACCTTAGCCTTGACAATATTTCAAATATCATTATTTATTCTGGTAGCGAATTTTTGTCATTATTTTGCTGTAATAACAAGCTATTTGAGAATATTTAAGAAGATACAAGAGGGTCTATAATATTTAAATAAATTGTTTATCTCACTTTTGGTTATGCCTGGTACTAATACGGTGTTTAATACAAGAATTTGGTAGTAAATATGATCTTGTGCCATCTTTTTTGGAAGTTTTCTATCGTAAACAAAAAAAACAGCTACAACTTCACGATTTTTTTTCATTATTCCAATCGCACTACATATGTGCTGTCATATACAGCCTGTTTCAGAGTAAGCGCCTTATTTTTTTTTAGCCACACTATGGGTATTACTTTCAAAATATTTGGCAGTAATATCTTTCAGGACATTCTTTACACAATGGTGATATCAGATTTTCAGTTGGACGAATTATTTCAAAATGGCGACTTTCAACTTTTTTTTTTTAAATGGAATGCCATCATTTTTTTTTATTATTGAGATCCTAAAAACATTCTTTTTACGATAGTATTTCGTTTTTCTTAAAAATTCATTTCTTTCCCTATCAAAAAGCAAACTAACATTTTAATCTAGTAGCGCATGAATGTTTTACACTCGATGTTATTTTTGTCCAATATCAAGTAGCGGTAGACACAAAAGAAACAATTAAACTTTAATCTAGTAGTCAAACGTCAATCAATGCAATTTAGTTGTCAGTGTTTGTTAATAACAATTGTATTATTGAAGATTATAATTGTTAATTTAAAATTAATTGATACGTTTTTAAAATGCCGTTAAGTTATACGAGAGACGAGTTAATTGATATGCTCCTAATATTTGGAAAAGCAGATGAAGATCCTTATGAAGCAGCCAGATTGTACAGAAATAAATATCCAAACAGAAGGCACCCTGAACATCGAACATTTACTAAATTATTGGAGAGAACGCGTGAAACGGGAACTGTGGATTATAAGAAACCGGTACATGCAAACCCACCTGCTTGCAATGACGACAACGAAAACCAGGTAATGCTACACATTATTGAGAATCCCCATGTCAGTACTAGGGAGATTGCAAATTTGGTTGGAATATCGAATACTTCGGTCTGGAGGATAATAAAAAAAAAAAAATTTCACCCATTCAAAATGATTCTTCACCAAGAATTAACCGAAAATTATTTTCTGTTAAGAATTAATTTTGCACAGTGGGGTTTGCAACAGATAGGACAAAATGGAAACTTTTTTAACAACGTTTTATTTTCGGACGAAGCAAGTTTTCGAAATTATGCTGTTGTTGTAAGACATAACATGCATTATTACGATAATGTAAATCCACACTGGACCCGTGAGCGACGTTGTCAACATCGATGGAGTTTAAACGTGTGGTGTGGAATTATAGGACAGCACATTGTTGGGCCAATATTTATTAATAGACTAAATGGAGAGAATTACCTCAATTTATTAGAAAATGAAATTCAAAATCATCTAAATGAACTCCCACAAAATATCAAAAATAATTTGTGGTGGCAGCAAGATGGCGCTCCAGCACATTATGCCCTTCCAGTTAGGGAGTTTTTAAATAATCGATACGAGAACCGTTGGATTGGTCGTGGAGGACCAGTTGGTTGGCCACCTAGGTCACCTGATATTACACCACTGGACTTTTTTCTCTGGGGGTATGTAAAATCCCAGGTGTACATCGTTGAACCAACAACTATTGAAAATATGCAAGAGAGAATTCCTACTTGCATAAACGAAATTTCTCCGGAAATTATGCTTCGATCTATTGGCGCCATTGGACGATGTTTCAATTTATGTATTGAAAAAGAAGGAAAACATTTCGAGCATTATTTGTAAATACCTAATTTTTATTTGATGTAAATTTTTAATTTTGAGTTTTAAAAAGTAGATTAAAATGTTAGTTTGCTTTTTGATAGGGAAAGAAATGCATTTTTAAGAAAAACGAAATACTATCGTAAAAAGAATGTTTTTAGGATCTCAATAATAAAAAAAAACGATGGCATTTCATTTAAAAAAAAAGTTGAAAGTCGCCATTTTGAAATAATTCGTCCAATTGAAAATCTGATATCACCATCGTATAGAGAATGTCCTGAAAGATATTACTGCCAAATATTTTGAAAGTAGTACCCATAGTGTGGCTAAAAAAAATAAGGCACTCTGAAACAGGCTGTATACAGGGTGATTCGAAAGGTGTGGTCTGAACTTAAGTGTGCGATGTGGAATGCTACACGAAGCAAAAAATGTTAATAAGCCCATGTCTTATTTCCAACCATTGTCTAGTTACAGAGGATTTCTTTGTTTTTATTATTGTTCTGTTAAATCAAGTCATAATAGGAAATAAGTCAAACAAATGTTAATTTGTTATGCTAGAATGTGTTTCAAGCTTGAATTATTATTGTTTTCTAAGTGTGGCAATGATGGATCATTTTTCTGCTCGTGAATATGCAGAAATGCATTTTGTATATGAGTATTGCAGCCGGAATGCTCGTGCAGCTGTGGTAGAATATCGGAGCAGGTATTCTCATCGGCGACAGCCTGACCAGCGAACACTTGCACGGTTGCACCGAAATTTGTGCAAAACGGGTATGGTTAGACCACCTCACCATGTTGGAAGAAATAACGTGGACAACAATGCTGACATTATTGACGCAGTCCAGCAAAACTCATCGACGAGCACTAGCAGAATTTCTAGGCAATTAGGTATTACCCAGTCGACACTTTAAACAGAAACAGCTTATATCCCTACCATATACAACATGTACAAAATCTACAGGATGATGATAATTTGAGGCCCCTACAGTTTTGTCAATAGTTGGTAGATGCTATCGCAAACAATCCAGAATTTTTAAATCAAATTCTTTGGACGGATAAATCGCAGTTTACACGAACAACTGGCATAATATGCATCACTGGGATTTCGAAAACCCTCATTTACATTCACAACTGCTTTTCAACAACGCTTCAATGTTACCGTTTGGGCCGGTATTATAGACGATCATGTTATCGGACCTTATGTAATACGACATCGATTTAATGGTGCCATGTATTTAAACTTCTTAGATAACACCTTACCGGAACTATTAGAAGATGTGCCTCTTGATGTGCGAAGGTCAATGTGGTACCAGCATGACGGGGCACCATTACACAATTCCCGGCCGGTTAGAGATTGGCTAAATCATAACTTCCCACAACGCTGGATTGGAAGAGGAGGTTCGCCTGATATTACTCCACTAGGTTTTTACTTGTGGCGTGCATTAAAGGAAAAAGTTTATGCGACGGAAATTCAAAACAGGGATGACTTAGTTAATAAAATAAATGAACCTGTTGCGGATATTCGGAGAGATCCTCAACAGTTGAGGAATGTTCGAGATTCCCTACTTTGTATACAAGTACAGAGTGGACATTTTGAACATTTGCAATTATTTTTAATTTTTTTTGTAATTGTATATGTTGTTTATTAAAACTAAAAACATTGTTATAACTAGAAAACAATTGTGAATCGAACATGAGTTTATTGCCATTTTTTACTTGTTTTAACATCACTAATTACACCTTAACTTTTGGACCACATCTTCTGAATCACCCTGTATATATATATAATTTGTTTCCTACTCTACGTACTATGTAAAAAGTAATACATTTTGTGTATAGTTACATTTAAATACTATTCCAAATAAGCACAAATATGCTTTTAGGAAAATTGGAGGAACAGAACAGAGACTGTCTTATAATAATATACAATGATATTTTTATTAAACGTCATTTTATAAAATTTTTAAATATGGTTAAACATATAATTTTAAAATGTTTAGTAGATAAGGACGGACACTTCCAGCATATGTAACAATAACTTATTTCATTTTATAATGGTAGTCTGTTACAACCGATGTTCTGTTTATATGCGACGTTATGTATACCCACCAATAAGCTATAGTGGTTCCACAGTGAATAGGGGGCTCCAGGATTAAATAGAATAGAACAACAAAAATACTGCCTCTCCGAAGATGAAGTTCTCCAAGCAAAAGAAATATGCGTATATGCTCGTTTACCTGGCTACAACTGGTCTAAAAACTAAACCTAGACCGGTTGTAAACTATAACTCAGCAACTCGCGCGCTCTATTTGGCGAAAGGTATATAAATTAAGCTTGGAGTATAATTTCAGTAGACGTCTTCCCATTTTTTGATCCAAGCCATAATGCGGCCTGCAATACAATAGAAAGATTTCAGATCAATGAAGTGAGGCTCCTCACCTCCTCTGACAATACGATCAGCAGTCTCATTTAATTTAAGTCTCGCTTGATTGTCTAATATGATATAGATGTGGGTTCTACTATATCCTCTTCTTAGGCATATTTAATAACAAAGAGGAATTTACTCTAACTTTGACAGCCTTACTCTACGATCGTTTATACTTTAGCCCATGCCGTTGTTTCCTATAGGTTCCTGTTTGTACCAAACCATTGATCCTCTTTTTAGATTATGTTCTTCTGAACTCTATGTTTGACGGTTCGAAATAACCACTTCAAATATTTGCTCGTAGTTGAGCCTCGCTGACATTAGTATGTCAGCTGATTTTGGTAGCAGTTCCTTAGAAATTTCTAAATTTCCTGCTTAACTGAATTCAAAAGCTACTCGCGTCTCACCACCGTTAAGTACGACCAAGATATCATTTCTGCTTTCAATCCCAAAGTGTTTCCGAAACGTCTACAGCAGATTCAAAATTTTGTTGTTGCCCTTTGAATGCATTTGTGCACCATCTATTATTGCGGGTGCGAGAAATATCCTCCTCCTTTTTGTAAATAATACAACGACTGTTTTATTGAAATTCATTCGGTACATCGCATCATTTCAGCATTGTGCCCCTCTTCTTTGCACAGATAGCACCTTTGAGGATTTTGGCACTCCTTTATCTTGTGCCCTACTTCGCCGCAGTTATAACATGTATGTCCTGCTTCATTTTTTGTGCAATTTCTTGCCACGTGTCCCACTCTGTGACATCCATAGCATCTTGGCAGGCTGCCTACATCTTTCACCCTCCATCTGTTGCATCCTAGTCCTATTGTCCTCTTTACGAGAAGATGTCTGGCCGTGCTCTCCTGCATCGTCAAGAATGCGTATTTGACCCCGTTTCTGCTAGCTTTTACAGATAATTTGCGTTTTTCCACATCTTTTTGCTCTACTGGTCTGCCCAGTTCTCTATGTATAGCGTCTTGGACATCACATTCCTGCATCGTCTCGTCTACGTCTAGTAGCATTACAGTTTGGTTTCTTTTCTTTACATCAACGTCAGCCATACTTTCCATTTTCCTGACTAGTGCCTCCTGGAACACCTTCCTATCTTTTTCTTCTTTCCCCTTTATTTTTATTTGCACACTGTTATCATCCCTTATGTTGATTCTATCTATTGTCACTCCCTTTGTGACCTCTTGACTGTTTATGCTTTTGATTATGTCGGCGTATGTGGCTCCTGCTATGAGTTTTAAGATTAACGTGTCTTCACTCCTATTTCTGCGCTTACTAACATTTGTCTTATTTTCACCGCTATTTTCTACTGCTGGTCTACCATTTAGGTCTCTTCTCTGTCTTTTATATAATGGGATCCGCATATTCGCGTTTCTGCATATGTATTCGAGCGTTTTTCTAATGCCGGTCTCGTTTCCGCTCCTGGATGTTATACACGCCATTTTGGTCCTTCTTCTCTTTTTCGCTATATCAGCAATTTTATTAATTGTTCTTATAAAGTTTGTTCTACCCTTGGGCGTTTCTATGTCCTCGTCCACCATGGTAAGGTAGGTGTAGCTTTCAATATTTTCTTGTATCTCGCTATCTTCTGTTACTATTGCATTCATGGTCACACTGCAGATTAGCTTCCCTGCTTCTATACGTCCCTTTTCTATTACTTCTTCCAGTTTCGCGTTTTTCTCCAGGATTTTCTTTATCATCTTATCTTCCTGATCTTCGTCCTTCTTTATTATGACAATTAGATATCCTGTCTTTCCTGCTGCCTCTTCTCCTTTGCTTATTTGACAGCATTTGTATATTTCTTTCGGCTTTCTTAATTTTGTTCTGCGTATTGGGGTATTGTATTGTGAGGGTTTGCAGTGTTTCTATGTCCTTAGTTATCTCCAGTATCATTTTTTGGCGTCTGCATGTTCTTTCGTCATTCTCTGCAGAAAGTCTTTTTTTTTGTCTTTACTGGAGTTTCTACTCGTTTCCTCTTCGCTTCTCTCTGTGCATGTTTGTTGCCACCGCGGCTGTCATTGGTGTTTATGGCGTCTTTTTCATACTCCATGTCATCATCTTTTTCTGCTTCTTCACAGTCCTCTGCTTCTTTTTCCCCATTTTCCCTACGTGTTCTGCTCCAGTCTCTGTTTTGGTTGGGGATCTCGCTATGCAGTCTCTTCTCTTGGAGGGATTAAATATCCATAACCCATATCAGTCCGTGTTCGTAGCAGTCGTCATCATTTACCCTCACTTAGTTTAACCTGCAGGTCAATACAGTTACCGGGGTGTGGCACGTGGAGCTATAAATGAGAGCTGGGCCCCCTGCGAGGACCAGTTGCCGAGGTTCATCACTAGGCGAATCCAAGGATCCATCCTCAGTGATGTGACCGACCTCGATCAAAAGGTGCTACCTCTGCAACGAGACCCCATACACCTCTATTTGAGGACTACTAGGGTTTCCATATGGGTGTAAAGAAATCAATTTAAATGTTCGAGAGTCGGCAATCCTTCAATTACTGACCCGTAGGACCAGGACTCTTGTAGTAGCCTTACATCAAATTCTCCCCGGAAAGTCCCCTGTTAAACTTATCAATTGCAGCTTTTGCATGGCAGAGGTTTATTTGGAGAACTTTACATTTTACACTTTATAGGTCAGTTATTATTTGATTTAGGGCCCTTCATTCCCATAGGAGCTGAAACTGTTTTGCCAGTTTCTTCTATTTATTTTTTATAGGTCAGTTATTATTTGATTTAGGGCCCTTCATTCCCATAGGAGCTGAAGTTGTTTTGCCAGTTTCTTCTATTTATTTTTTATCTTAAGGGTGTTTTGCCTTTCCAGCTTGTCTTAAAAATAGAGTAATTCGGAAAGGCTATCGGCTGCATTAATGTCAAGAGTTTCTGGAAATTATTGGACTAGAATACCAATCGTTACACATCAGACATACGTTTAAACGTAGACTTACTTCCAGTAGAATGGCTTAACTATATCCGCGGATGTTGAGGGGAGTCAATCCCCTAGCATGTTCTTCGGTCACTTCACAATTTTCTTGTTTTAAGTAGAATTCTCTGACCGTTTTCGTTACTGTCTGTTCCTAGCACTCTTGGTTTAAAAGCTATTTAACAGGTTTCGGCGGATTCTTCTTCACTAAGTGTTATTTTATTGTCTTTCAGACCGACTCAGTTTAACGAATCTCCAAGATCAGACTAGTTCCATCGCGTTTTATCCCGTTCGTGATTTGAGTTAAGAAGTGGTAGCATTCTTTGGTTCCTGTTCCATTTCCACGACCGATGACGGTGGGAGGTCATCTCTGTTCTCTTGCAAAAGGTTTTTTTACGTTTTCATTCAATGGTTCCACACTATTCCCACGAACAATGAGAAATAAACGGTCACTCGAACTAAAGCCCCAATTCACAGAAAGACTAATTGAAAACTGAGCTTGTCTGATATCCGGAGTACGCATATAAACGACTAAGATGTCCTCTACCCACGTGTTGTATTCTGGTTCCATCTCATTTGGAGGGCCTGTTAAGGTAAGCCCTCACATTCAGCTAGCACAACTTCACATCCACTCACTAGCTGCAAACTGTTTATGTTGAGTACTCAGCAAACATCTACTGGACCTCCAAATATAAAATCCAGTACAGCACTAAACGTAGGGGGATTAAGCTTTGTCTTCGACGCTATTAGTACCAGCATGTTTGAATAAGAGAACGTGTAGGATTTAGTGAATAAAAAAATAAAGGAATAGTGGAAAGGTTTAGAACAGATACTCCAAATAGTCGCCTCTTACCATGGACAGAAGGTTCTCTGGATTTGTTCATTATACAGCACCCAGACAGAAGTATTTTATTATTATGAGGCGTTGCATCGCAACTACTCTAAAAGACTACCAACAATATTCATCTAACTTAAATTAACTAAATGGTTATGCTAAGAATTCACCCACTGGCGTCCTCTCAGTTCTATTTTGCAACACTTTTTGTGTGTTACCACTTCATTTTTGCTCTACTTTTTTCACGAACACTTTCACATTTCTTTACACTAGCTGAAATGGTTGGGTCTTTTGAGCCTTCTCACTAGGTCTGTATTGCCGAGGAGAAGCAAGGCTTTTATTTCTTCTGTCACGGTTTTTATCCCTAGATCTCTGTGGATATCATTGTTTCTAGTATACCACGGTGCATCTATTATATTCCTCAGCATATTGTTCTAGAAATTTGGAATTTGATTGATGTTAGTTTTGCTAGCGCAGCCCCAAAGTTGACAACCGTATTTCCATACTGGTTTTAAAACTTGATTGTACAGAAGTAACTTATTATGTATTGAAAGTTGTGAGTTTCTTCCCAGCAGCCAATATATTTTCCTATATTCTATATTTAGTTCTCTTTTCTTCTTTATATGCTCTTTCCAGCGTAGTTTGACAACCAAGAACATTCCATGATACGTAGCTGTAGTAGCATGCGGTATGATGTTGTTGAGTGTCATTGGCCATTGGTCACCATAATTCTTGTTCATGAAGTTAATATCCACTATCATCGTTTCGTCCATCTGTCCACCTGGTTTGTGGCTCGTTGTAAGACAGAAATATGAGAACAATTAGAACGTGTGATGGAAATGGTACAAATATGAATTTTGTAAAACCATCATTCATTCTAATCTAACCATCTCAAGCAATTCATTATTGGTCTCTACTGAACCCTTGTCTATCCACCTCATGCGATAAGCCTCACTCACTTTTTTCTATAACGTTCGGTCCA
>JABXWE010003940.1:0-31786 GCA_014611495.1 Limonius californicus
ACATACGTACATACGTACCCACCCACAGACAGACATTTTTTAAAAACCACTTTTTTGGGTTCCTAGAGACCCAAAACGGATATATCCGTTAAAATCTCGATTTCGAAAATTTTCATGATTTCAATACTTACCCTATACCTATAAGGTATGGGAAAGTAAAAAGAGAGAAATAAGAGATGAATACCAAAGAAGACTAGAAGAGGAACTTAACAAATTCAGTGAGGCAAAGAAAGAAATGACAATAGAGGAACAATGGGCAACACTCAAAAAAATACTACAAACAGAAGCAAGGAGAGCATGTGGAGAAAAGAAAGTAACACAAAAAGAACTAGATGATGGAATGAAGAGGTAAAAGGAAAAGTAAGGAATAAAAAGGAAGCATGGAAGAAATACTTACGGACAAACAAAGAAGAAGGCGAAAAAGAATACGTGATAAGGAGAAGAGGAGCAAAAAACGAACTAAAGGAAGCAAACAGAAGAAGCTGGGAAAAATTTGGAGAAGAAATACAAAACTCCTTCCAGAAAAACAATAGGAAATTCTGGAACACCGTAAAAGCTTTAAGAACAAAACGAAGCAAAAGTATCAAATTTGTTAAAGATCACAAAGGACAAATAAGCCAAAACGAACAAGAAAACATAAATACATGAAGGAAACATTCTGGAGTAAAATTTTAAAATGGCGATCAAATATAGGAAGAAGTAGACATAGAGGAAGAGCAAGAAGGAATGGGAGGAATAACTCAAGAAGAAGTAACAATAGCGATAAAAGAAACTCGAGTTGGTAAAGCAGGAGGACCAGACGGGATAGCACCCGAAATGATAAAATGGAGAGGACACAGAGTACTAGAGTGGATGGCAGAAATAATCAACAAGGCATGGGCACAAAAACAACGGAGGACTGGGAAAGGAATACACTGATGCCAATATACAAGAAAGACAATGAAAACGACCGTGAAAACTACAGAGCAATATGTCTAGCACCAGTTGCACTAAAGATATACAGCAAGATAATAGAAAAGAGGCTTAGAGCAGAGATAGGGGGAAAGATAGGAGATGAGCAAGCAGGATTTAGAGCAGCGAGACAAACCACGGATCATATAAGTGTACTAAGAAAACTAATAGAAGATAAAATCGCATCAAACACGATTTTATTTATGACATTTATAAATCTAAAAGCAGCATTCGACACGGTTAATAGAGATAAAATATGGGAATGTCTAAAACAAATTCAAGCTACACCAAAACTAACAAACATAATAAAGAGCATATACAGAAGGGTACAAGACATAGTGCAGATAAACGGGATAAAGTCAGAACCATTCCCAATGGAAATACGGCTTAAACAAGGAGTTTCACTAAGCCCTCTTTTATTCATTATATACATGGACAGGATAGTGAAGAATTGCATCGAGAGACGAGAAGAAGACACCCAAAACAACAGTAGGGTTCAAAGACATACAACCAATAAAAATAGAAGCACTAATGTGTGCAGACGATATAGTCCACATAGCAGACAAGGCGAAGAAGATGTAAAAACTAATAGACATTTGGACATCAGAAGTGGAAGCGATCGTAATGAAAATAAACGAGAGCAAAACCAAGACAATGCAAATACAAAGAAAAAATTGAAATAACACACAAGATTTCACATGAAAGAAGTTAAAATCAGTAACGAACTTTGAATACCTGGGGACGATCATAAGCAGCGACGGGAGGATTGAATCCGAAATAGCCAATAGAATAAAGAAAGCAACAAATATATACTACTCGATTAACCGGACGCTTCTAGGGAAAAAGGAAACAGGTAAGAAGGCAAAGCGTAAAATATATAATACAGTAGTAATACCAACAATAACATATACAATAGAAGTACTGCCTACACTCAAAAAACACAAAAGGAAAATAACCACAATAGAAATGAAGTACATGAGAAAGATACAAGGAGTAACGATTTAACGAAACTAGATAGATGGAGGAATGAAGCACTATACAGGGAACTTAAACAAGAACCAGTCACAATAAAGATAGAGACAAAACAATCAGCATGGTTCGGACAGTAAATAGAATGTACCCAGACAGGAAAACCAAACAGTTCTTAAGCGCTAAACCAATAGAAAAGAAAACAGCGGGGAGACCGAGAAAAGCACTAAACAATATTATAGAAGAGATAGCAGAGAAAGTCGACCCAACACAAGACCAAATGAAGGAATTAGCTGCCAATCGGAATAAATGGAAGAGATGGATAACATCCAAATACCCGACGCCGTAATAGTACAAGGGACTAGAGAAAGAAGAAAATAAAATGGCCAGTTGGAGATATATCAAAGACTTTTATAAAATGGATAGGACCCAAAATATGAGACCCGCTCCTAAATTATCGGATTTGCATATATATCCAAATTCATTTCAGAAGATGAAAGTAAAATATGCCTGTCAAGTTTTAAGTGCAACTGTTAGTGCTTATAGGTATATCTAGTTATTCAGCACTGAATGCGTTCCCTGTTCATGCAAAACATACAGCAGAATTTATTGATTTAATGGATAAACTTTTCGAATTTGTAACTCTTCCCAAAGGAGAAGTAGTAAAATTTTCAACAATGCATGGATGGGATCCAAAAATCAAATTAATTTTTTAAAGAAAATGTTATTATTGTTTAAAACCGTTTGTATAGTCAATACAAAAACGGGTAAAGATGTTACAAAATCTATCAAATGTTTACGTGGGTGGCAAATAACAATTTCCAGCTTACTTCAATTGTGGGAATCTTTAAAAAAAAAAGGTTACAAATATTTATTGACCAGAAGATTCAATCAAGATGCACTGGAAAATTATTTCTGTTCGATACAACAACAAGGGGGTAATTCCTACAATCCGACACCCATTCAATTTGCGAGATCGTTTAAAAAATTATCTGAACTATATGCAACATTCCCCAAATGCAAATTGCTCAGACGATTTCGACTCAATTTTGATTAAATTAAAAGAGATTATAATGTAAAAGTAATTGATAGACATAAATCAAAAGAACCGGAAGTGCATACTACTGATTACAGAGAACAAATAGCGAATTCGAACGCTGTGAGATATGTATGTGGATATCTATATAGAAAATGTTTGGAAGTTGATACGTATCCTAACTATGTAGATTATTCAAAATTAAAATAATCATCGGACAATACCACTTTGTTTTGTCAAAATAAAGGCTACGAAAATAGGAATAAAGACTTTGGCAACCTGTTAATGCCTCATGATGAATTTTATAGATGTATTAATAAACTAGATGAGGCTTTTTTTTATTAAATATTGAACAGGCAATTGTATCAAACAGTGTTGGCCACACACTTGTTAACTATTTAAAGAACGTTCTATTTAATCCTCCTTGTTCAGATTTCCCCATACAATATTAGTTAAAACTATTTGTTAGATTGAGGATATTTTATACTCTAAGTACGCCAATAAAGATATTAAAGCTCCCCATTCCAGAAATTTAAAACTTATTAAATTGTCCATCATTATTATCATCTGACATGGAGCTGACTCGAGGGTCGATCCTGGATACGCCAGGCCCACCCCATGCCAGTAGATGGGTAAGAATTTACGGGATAGGGTGGGATCGGGTGGGGCATTGCACAACGTTAGCATGTCTGCAATGTATACCGTAAGACACCGCTGCTGCAACACCAGGTAGTTAGTAAGCTACGCATCAATGGGGTTTTTGAGTACGTAGCCGAGACCGTTATGCGATTATGCATTTGAGCCTAATAACTTTGGTATCAAAGTTTCACATTGTTCTTATTTCAAATCTAGCTATTGTCCTAAGGGTACTGATTGCACATCTCTTAGTTTTCGAATAACTGATAACCTACTGAATATTTACTCCCAACTTATTTAAACTGTTCGTTATGCGATTATGCATTTGACCCTAATAAACTTTGGTATCAAAGGTTCACATTGTTCTTATTTCACATATAGGTATTGTTCTAAGGTTACTGAAGGTTCACATTGTTCTCATTTCACATCTATGTATTGTTCTAGGGTTATTTATTGCACATCTCTTAGTTTCCTAATAACTAATAACCTACTTACTATTTACTCCCAAACTTATTCATTCTGTCCATTATGCGATTATGCTTTTGACCCCAATAAACCCTGGTATCAAAGTTTCGCCTTGTTCGTATCTCCTATCTGACCATTGTTTTAAGGTAACAGAGTGATCCTATCTTAATGTCCTAACGACTAATTAACTATTTAATATTTGCCGCACTGATTACCGCTGTTTTACCCCTCAGTTGGAAGGTCCATTCTGGATTGTACTTCCTTCGTATCCCTAACCTTCCCCTCTGCCGTTGGCAGCTCCTAGCCGTCGTTTTCTTTCCCACTGGTACTTGCTTCGTTCCCTCTCCTCTGCTCTCCCCTTCCTCACCCTCTTACTGCCTCCTCCTCCTCGCCATCCTGTCCCTCCTCAGTCGACTCTTGAGCGGATTCTTCTGCCAGTGCGCACACTCCTCTTACCTCTCTTCGGATATTCTCCCTTCTTCAGACCTCCCATGTCTTCTTAGGTATGCCAGCGCTTTACATATCCCCCCCCCCAATGATGTACTCCACTCGTAGCACGGTCTTCCGATCTGCATTTCCTCTGCCCGCATGGCATACTCCGGTTGTGGAGGATGGCTGGCCGGTCCTCTTAGAATATGTGCCTAGCGTTTACTTCTTGATGCAGTGAGCCGCTTAATACATTAAATACATATCCGGCTCCCATCACATAACTGTTACTATCGCTCCAAATATCTACGTTTGTTAAATATGTATCCGACGCCCAGCAAAACTTTCCTATCAACACTCCTGCATGCAAAATGTTTACACCCAAAAGTGTTTTGTAGCAATAAAACATTCATCCCTAAACCAAAATGGAGGTTTTGTAGGCCTTGTACTATCACGTCACAACAGCATTCAAGGTTATTAAATACCTATCCGACGCCCATCAGATAAAAATTTTCAAAATTTCAATTTTTTGACTAATCAAAATAAACAAAATACTACTAATTAATTAGTTAATTAAGGGAGGTTAATTTTAATTAAATTAAAAGGGATTAAGGGAGAGTAAAGTTTCGGGTTTTTTTTCCTATTAAACTACCAATGCCGCTACCGGCTGCAAGGACTACACAAAACTACAAAAGGCTATGTACGCGATGAATCATTTAGCTGTTTTTTCGGCCTCTTGTCCTGCAGCTCCCTCAGTTTTGTTGTGTTCTCAGTCGATCGCTATTCTTCCACCTTTGGTAGATCGCCGGGTGGTGTAGTTATTCCTCCCATCTTCCTTCCTCGATTCGTAGCCCCTCGCACTTGCACTTAATTGCTTGCCCCGAAATTTTTTAGAGTCTCCCTAATTAATTTTTCCCGAGAACTAACCTAATTTAATGATTCAGCTGATGCGTAATTAAATTAACTATAGGTTAACCGCTGATCTAACTTCCCTATTAATTTTTTGAGATACTCCCGAATAAAACAAATGTTATAGTTAGTTACCAAGCTGACTTATTTGAAATATGTTTCGTGGCTTTCGTGCGGCCTGTACTTCCTAGTCATTATGGGTTCGTTCCAGTCTATTTTTAGCTCGACGCTGGTAGCCCTTCTGAGAGTGCGATCGCTTCTCACACCGTTCACGGAATTTTTCTCGACGCTTCAAACCGTATATAATTTAATATATAATATAATCCGATCTAATTCAATCTATATCACTTGCTTTTTTGTCCCGTTTCCAAAAACGCGGGTATGTACCCCACCTATCCATTAAATTAACTTAATAAGCTTATTTGCCGCGATTTTTAAACTGTCTTTGCGGAGCTCAACCCGATGCGTCCGCTGTGCCCGAACGTCCGGCAAAGACCTCCCTTAAAACTTATTAAATTGTCCAATTTGTAAATTAAATTGTTCATAGTGTAAAACATAAAAAAACACGACGCACAACATAACGTATGACTAATGACACCAGGGTCCGCAACGTTACAATTGAATTAACATAGAATATTTTATACTCTTAATTAAGTTCTCTAATAAAGGTATTAAAGGTCTGAATTTTTTTATACAATGGAGTTGTCAAACCAAACATAAATACTAATGTATTATGAAACTTAGAAAATAGAAATTTGCTCCGAGAAGTGATGTATCTTATGCGTTGGACGTTTACATACTAGGTGTGGCTAGAGTGCTGGTGCTTACTAGTTTTGGGCAACACGACATCAAAGGCGCCGACATGGAGTGTCACTTCTGGTTCACTAGTGTATTATTCTGTGGTATTACTGTATTTAATAAAATTGAAATTATTTTTGACTATCCAATAGGTGAAACTGTTGAAATTCAGTGTTAAAGATAACACTATGCAGAATTTTGTACAAAATTTTGTATTGTGACACACAGAATATTATTGATTCACGCTCTAAAATTTGCAGAATTTTGTTTAGAATCTGTGTCATATCGATGCTCAAACGAGCAATTTTTAGTGTTCATCAATAATCCCAGAGGGCAGATGGGTAACTGTTTCAATATGTATTCATGCTGTCGTGCCGACTCTAACCCTGCCCACATTTAATACAATTTATAAGCACCAAAAAACTGTAACCAAATACACAGAGAAATAATACAAAACACCAACGAATTAACAAGATTTGTGATTATATGTTAACAACGGTAAACAATTATTATGAACCTTGATAAAATTCTACATTATCTACAGTAACATGATTGTTTTGACAGTTTTCTCATAGATGTCAAAGTAATTTTGACCTCTTTGCGAATGCTGGTAGACAAAATTCTGATTCATATGATAATCATATACCATATGTACAAAAAAATTTTAGATAAAGGGTGGCTTTGTATGTCAGAACGTATGTCGCACTTTGAAACTGCTTTTAAATTGAGGGGATCGAGGGTTTATTTTCAAGTACATATTACAATAAATGTTCAAAATGTCCACCGTTATCATCCAAGCATAAATTTACACGCCTTTTCATGTTATCAAATGCGTTTTGGAGCATAACGGGTGTGATATTGGCACATTCTTCAACTATTCGGTTGCGCAACTCAAGAAGTGTGTGAACTGGAATTTTAAAAATTGTGTTTTTCAAATGCGGAAAAACAAAGTAATCAAGAATAGTCAAATCTGATGATCTCGGCGGAAATTCTGGTTCACAACGTAAACTGATCAGGCGATCGTCGAAAAACTGACGCAAATAAGCAATGGATTGTGGAGTCGTATGGGAAGTGGCACCGTCTTGTTGGAAATATCTATGTTGTAGCTCATCGTCATGAAGTTGGTGTGTGAAGGGTTTTAACCCTAGAACCACAAGGTGGCGTCGCCGGCGACCGCCGAAATTAATTAATCACGCTTGCGCTAACTTAAATCTATGCACGTGCCTGAGCACCTCGTTACCTTCCGCTGAGCACCTCGTTACCTTCCGCATTTGCAGTAACATACTGATAGTCGAGTGAGAAAGTGCGTGAAATTTTGTCATTTTTAAGTTATTTAGGCCCCGGTCGCATACGACGCCACCTTGTGTTTTAGAGAAAAAAATTCGCCAAAGTATGTCGTATAAGTTTTTGTATACATTCACATTTTACATATATTTTATGTATTTTATAGCATCACTTTCATTAGTATGGAGTCGAAAAAACGTAAATTAGATGATCCCAAAACCAGTTATAGTACGTATGAAAGAAAACCCCTTTACGAGATTCTGAGTTACAAAAATATTTGTATGAAGATATCAGTGACTCTGACGATATATTGGAAAGCGAGGAGAGTGAAAACGAAGATGTTATAGAAACCAACGACATCGAGAATGACGAATTTGATGCGGTAGATCCAGAAGTAGAAATTTATGATTTACCTGATGCAGCCATACAATCTACAAGCAAATGTGAGCAGCAAACAAATAGTGTGATGTACTCCAAAAATGGGCATAAATGGCACGTAAATAGTTTTCACGCCAAAAACACTAGAACTTCCAAGAAAAATATAGTAGTTCATTTACCAGGGCCAAAAGGTCCAGCCAAGAATATAACTGATGCAAAGAAGATATGGGACCTATTTTTCACGGACGAACTTTTAGATATAAAGGAAGGAAAACCCGAAGATGGCCACTTCGAATTCTGTATGCAGAAATAAATTCATATGTGATTTATAAATGCAACTCAAATAATATCCAAGTACAGAAACGGTCTGATTTCTTGAAAAAACTTTCCTTCTCCCTAGTTGAAGATCATTTGAGAAACAGAATGAACAATGGTCGCCTACCAAGAGAAATTAGAAGTCATATTCGCCAAATTTTGAATTGCGAGGAACAAGAAGACACTACACAAACACCAAATTGATTCCCTAGGTCGATGTGAATTTTGTCCTCGAAAAAAGAACAGGAAAGCCCGAAATAAATGTGAACACTGCCATAAAAGCGTATGTGCGGAACATCGTCTCAGCATTTGTGTTGATTGTAAATAAGGTTATTTCATGAAAAAATGGTTTCATAATTATCTAGGTATATATTTTTTGTTTTAGTGTTTAGGTTATAAATGATTTAAAAATATGTTTTAGTAATATGTTATCATATTTTTTTAAAATGTGACTTTAATAAATCTTTCCTTCTTAAACGATTTGAAGTAGATATTTTATTTTTCCAATGTCAAATACCTACTTGTATTAAAATAAACATTATGTATACATAAAAATTACTTCATTTTCCACGATCTAGGTAAGCAATAATGCTATATTGTGTAGGCGTCATATACGACGCCACCTTGTGGTTAATGTACTGTTAATGCCACCTTGTGGTTCTAGGGTTAAGGTTTGCAATTTTCGTTTGCGCGACACCATAGTTACGTATTACGATCTGCTTACAAGACAAGTTAAAGAATAACTGATGCATTCCTACTGAAATGTTCTCAAATGTACATAATTCAGCAAATTCTTGGAAATGTAAAGCCAGTCATAAACACTGAACAGCCCTTATCTCTAATCCCAAACTAACTGCATGCCGAATAATACGTTGCAAAAGCATCTTAAGTTACTAAATATTTACATAAACGATCCCAAATACCAGTCGGCACATTCTCTTAAATAATTCCCAGAAGAATGGTCGTTAAAAGTCCTTTAGCACTAATCTCAGACATTTACCTACTACATTAGAAAATTTATTTGTAAAATTCGAGTAATGAAGAGAAAATTATGCTCGTCGTATAATAAAAAGCTTCGAGATATAGAGAACTTCGACTTATCGAAATTCGAGTTATCGAGAGATTTTTACCTATATGGGAAAGCATAGGAAATTCGCAGGGACCGTAGCGCGAATTCGAGTAATCGAATAATTCGACTTATCGAGGTTCGAGTTAAAGAGGTTTGACTGTACCTACTGCGTTACAAAAACAAGAAGGCAGCAAAATAATGACTGTAGCTTTTTCTTCGCAAAAATCCACAATTAAAAACGTTCCCTGTGAAATAAATGGTTCTGATATTATAAAAGCAAGCATTTATAGTTGAAACTAGTGAAAGTAAAATGTGTACCAAAAGTAGTACCTGTTGGCAGAGAGTTATCCAAATGGAATATTAAACACCGTTTTTTTAACCTTAAGCAACAAAATACTATTTGCAACATAATCTTCTTCTTTACATAAATACTACCTTCCAACCCAGCGCTCAAATGCATTCTGAAAAATAGATTGATCCGTATTTTCATTCACTATTTTACAGTCAGTTTCAAAGAGTAGAATCTTCTTCTTTGGGCCTTCTACATGCCATGGGCTGTGCTGTGTAAGCTCTGATCATTTTGCAGAGGTGGGTCATCTTTCAGCGCGCTTGGTTTCATTTTCATAAATTCTCGTGGTCTTTGGCTTTTCCTAAATTTTACTTTCATTCGTTCCCGTCTCTGATTTGTCTTCTTCATTTTACATCACCCGCTTCTTCTAAAAAAATCTGGTATTACTACGCCCCTTCATCTGCTTCTAGGTCTACCTTGATGTCTCCTTCTAACTTCCTTAACCCTTAAAGTACTACGCGGGGTCCTTCAGGGACCCCAAGTTCACATTTTTCAAGTTATTTTAGAAAATATTTTTTTCTGCATATTTTCCTTATTGGTACCTGATTTTCCATCCTTGATAAACGATTTTAATCATATTTGGATTTTTTTGCTTGTATATTTTTTATAAAAATGATTATTTTGTGACTGGGGTCCCTAGAAGACCCCGCGTAGTACATTATGTTATAATTTATTAGTAAATTTCTAGAACAGTCCAGAACATTCCACAGTATTCGAGAGCATTCCACAACATACCGGAACATCCCAGATCATTGTGGAACATTCCAGAACAGTCTCGAATGTTGTGGAATGTTCTGGAACATTGTGGAACATTCCAGAACAGTCTCGAATGTTGTGGAATGTTCTGGAACATTGTGGAACATTCCAGAACAGTCTCGAATGTTGTGGAATGTTCTGGAACATTGTGGAACATTCCAGAACAGTCTCGAATGTTGTGGAATTTATTCATCGCAATTTGTGTTTTCTGATGAAGTTACTATGGTGGCCTATACACCAAAAAGGAAAAAATTGGTTCATGTCTTATCCACTCAGCACGAAGACCCATCTGTTTCTGAAGAAGAACATAAAAAACCCAACATGATCCTAGATTATAACGCCACTAAAGGGGCTGTTGATAATGCTGACAAAATGATAAGTGAATATACTTGCTCTCGTCGCTGGCCTTTTCGTTTGTTTATGAACGTGATTGATTCTGCCGCCTTGAATAGCTTTATCGTATATGTTGCCAAGAACCCTGATTATACAAAATCCTCATCGAGGAAAATGTTCCTCCAATGTTTAGGCTAGCAACTGGCTACACCCAACATGGAACGGCGAATTCCGGACGTAAAGAACAATGCCAATGTATACAGAGCAATGGTTGCGTGTGGAGTAAGCCCTCCAGTACAACCCGAAGAGCCCATCCGAATAAACGTAAAAAAACGGGGAAGATGCCACCTGTGTTCTAGATCACAGGACAAAAAGGTTAACATCAAATGTAATCAATGCAACCAATTTGTCTGTGCAATTCATAGACGCAGCTATTCAAACATAAAGTGCATAACCCATTTCCAAGAAGACGTTTAATTTTTTTTTGTTCATCATACTGTAACTCGTGTTATTTTCTGTTTCTTTGTATTCCTTAAATACATAATACATACTAAATAATATTGTTTTTACTTATTTCACCCATACTACCTAAACTCAGCGAAGTAGATATAAAAAAAGCCTGGGGTCCTTCAGAGACCCCGCGTAGTACTTTACGTTGGTAAAAATAGCGTAGTACTTTAAGGGTTAAAGACATTTGCATTGTTCCGTCCTTTTGCCCAACCCTGTATAATACAAATATGTAGCAAAGTAATTTAAATGTTGAGAAAAACAAAGAGTAGTTAGTCTTTTTTACATATGTAGAACTTAAGATTAGAGAGATTTGTAGAACGTACCGTTATCGTCTAGTTACCTACCAAATTAGTTATCCATGTGGCAGTGCTCTATACATGATTATCATACATATCAAATATTAGCTCATGGGCTACTTTTAATGTATTTTTGTGCAAAAACTATATTATAGAGTCGTTTGTTTAATATTCTAAAGTTTCGTTCGTTTTGGAAATATAGAAATGTTTATTTACCATGTACATAGTGTAATATTTACTGATTTTCTTATAGAGGTTTCCCATAATTTTTTAACTATAAGCAAAATGCTTGAGAAGTTATATTTTTCTAGATTGTTTGATACTCCACTAAGAATAAATACTGTATTTTTGATATTACCTATTATCACTGTTGTTTAACTAATATAGAAAATAATCGTTTCTTTGAAATGAAACATGAATCTAAACAAGGGTATAAACTTACAGCATGTTGTTTGGAACGTTCCACTCCTCGTGGAAAAACTATTTCTTTTATTATTTATTCAATTTACTACTATTTGGAATTTGCGTAAATAAGTAACAGAAGAAAAGTTGAAGCAGTATTTGTTCGGTACTTCCTTTTATAAAATGGTACCTCATCTAATGTGTTACTAAAACACCATGAAACTTCACTATGAATCTGAAGCAGCTGAAAGCTAGCAAAAAACATTTAGATATCTGCACAGAATATGCGAACATGAAAATAAAAACTAGAAAAATATTTCACTTCTAATTACCAAAGATTAGATGTCTAATCTACCATAAAATTTCGAAACAAATATTTAGCAGAAAAAGTATTAAACGTATATTCTTCTAGATAAATTGTACAATCCTTAATTGAAAGGTTAAGTTACTTTAAACAAAGTTACGTATTTCGTTGATAAACAGATTACCGCATCTATAGATTAGCTAAATCCCCTGATTTTCTATGGGTGGTTCGCAAGTTCAAAGTTGTATCATGCAGATAACATAATTGCGTTCTTAAGAAAAACAGCTCATTAAGAATTTAGGCGGGGTGAGAGTAAATCTTTCTAAGATACTTCCACCCCTGACAATAATAATCCTAGGTATTTAAAGAGGGCTAAAGTCAGAACTTCTTCAATTCATACTCCCAATTCTACCAGTAAGGAAGTTATTGCGAATACTATCTGTTGGAGAAATGGAGTTTTTCAAAAATATTTACCGTGCCGGTAATCAGCAACACGCTAGCCCGTGTGAATCAATGAGGGAAGTCAAAACCTTTACCATTTCGTTGCTGAAGAAATCGAGACCAAATTTGTCGGAAGAAGAAATGCTAACGGTTGCGAACAGGCTCATCATGGAAGCCAGCCACGAGCTCGAAATCGAAAAGAAGGAAATGGCAGCTGCAAAGAGGTATCTTCTAGAAAAACTGCTATCGTCTTCGCGTCCCGAAAGAGGATCTCCATCGCTGTCTACGAATAAAACAACCAATTTCAAACCAAGAACAGCATCTACACCACAAAGTGCTACTCCAAAATCCAAGTTACTACCAACCAGCGTTCCAAATTTCAAAAAGAAATTCTCCAATGGATCAACGCCCGAAGGTTTGCCGTTGGCAATGTCCAAACTCCAACTCATTCCGTATCATCTTTCCAAAAGGAAACCACGTAAAGATTCACCGTCTTCCAAGTTGCCGCTAATGAACAGAAAATTATTGGCAAAACGGAAAATCGAGTTGTTTAGTGGCCAGGCTAGATTTACATGCTTAACGGAATCTGACTCTGATTGTGAAATGGTGAAAAGTGATATTGATGATTCTAGTGATACCTTAGAAACTGTAGTGTAATTTAGGTATAAAAAATGCGTGAATGTTAGTATGTTTTGCTTATGATTAAATTGACTGCAGAAGATGTTCTTTTAATGTAAATTGATTGTTTTTTGTTTTGGGTGTAATGTAATGCTAATTTAATTTTTATAAATAAATAAATGAATAACCGTAAAGATTTGTCTTAATTGTTACCAACATTTCTTAGGAAAGCGTGGAAAGTTCTTACCATATGAAAAATTTATTTATTTAAATTTACCAAACTTCTCCATAAAAGTTTTGCTTTTTGAGGCGATAATATTATAAAACTACATATCATACAAAGAATACAAGTCAAATGTAAAATTTCGTTCAAACCAATTCCAAGATCAAAAGTGTAGTAACTTATTCCAATATGTTTATAATAATACTAAATTAAACGAAGGGATTCATATTTTTCAGATTTTATTTTTATGGTTAATTGCAAAGGCAATGTTGTTTTATTTTATCCTTGGTTCATAGAATCTATGAAAGTATATGCAGTACATTTTGAAAGATCCTCTATATTAATGTTTTCACGCCATCAATTATTAGAATATTTGAATTATTATACATATCCAGCAAATACTTTTTTAGAACTTACATTTTTTTATTTCTGTCAAAATTGTACTATTATTGTGATCCACATCCATACTGAAGATATAAAGGGAAAGTAAAAGCGTAAAGGTGACATCACTTTTACAGTCGTTCAATACGGTGGTCGCCTACGTAGGAAAAATAAGATAATATTTAGTATTCAATTTTTATAGTTCTAAAAGCAGGCCGTTTTATTTTTAACAAAAGACAATAAAGAAGTCGTAAAATAAATTTATTATTTTCAATTCCTGTGTTCTTAATGTTATTATTAATTCGCAAATTAACTCCACCTATATCGCAATAATTCAAGAATGAATTTAAATTTCAATTGTCTCCGATAAAAGTACTATTGTAGGAAGTCACAAATTAAATTTGTAGGTATTGTTAATTACTAATCAAATTATTTAATTAATTTTATTATAAATACTGAGTTGTAAATTTAAATGCTTGTAGGTTTGCATGATTGATAGTAATTAAGTTGGTCAAATGCTTGCTGGTATAATATGAAGTGCATAATTATTCCACACTCGCTTATCAGCACTTAACCGTTACTTAACTTCCACAGTTCTATAACATTTATTATTACTTTTCAGAGGTAAAGTGTCCAGTATAAGTCCAGGTATATACACAGTGTTGTCTGATTGTACATTATTACAAGTATGTATTACAGTCATGCACTAATCCCGAAAATACTTCCTGTGTGAATTGAAATACCTGTTAGATTACATTAATGTTACCTGTTACAAGAATAATTGTCAAGTTCAAAGGCCTTTTCTGGGTGGTAACCAAATTTCTCCGAACATTTCTAATATCAATCATTACTTAGGTAGTGCTTCTAGAATACGAAAGTGTACTTTCTTTGCTGTTTTATATACGCCTTCTATAGCTCGTAAACGCTTTGTGCGTGGATTACATAGCAGTAGTTTAGAAAGCATAACCATCAATTTTCAGAATTGTAATGTACATGGTCTACAAAAATATATACTGTAACTCTGTGTGTTATGAAAAACACATTATTTTTCATGTAACAGAATTGCAGTTGAACGATATTTTATAACTTTCTGAAGCTTTACAATTTTATGGCTTTATTTTCATTTACGGAAGAATTAGAACCAATATTCGGTTTTTAATATTTTATATTAAGAAGTAGGCAACAATCGACGAAAATACAATAATAGACTATCTAGTACAAATAACGACCTATTGAGTGACTAGAGCGGTTTTAGTGTCTGCCATTATTTCAACAAGAACTACTACTACGACTAAACTGTATGGATGCTAAAAATGGGAAGAAACATTCCATTGGCCATTATGGTATTCTGCCTTAAGCTACTGAATTAAAGTCTAGGATATATAAGAAGGACCAATCCAAATTAAAACAGCAATTTCTTTCCTAATTGTCGTTTGGAACAATTTACCTATCATTTGCAGTTTCAATGATTAAAATGTTTCCGTATATGTTCTTAATGAAAATCACACAAATACAGTGTTCCATGACGCAAGGTCACTACTTCACCTAGGTGTAGGAGAGGTGAAAATAAGTCGAAACTAAAGAGTGGTCATTTTCTCTAAATAGACTAAAAAAACTAAAAATTCATCACTGACGGACGCACGTCCACGACGAAATTCTGTAAACCAATTGTAAAAAATCTTTTTTTGATGGTATGTACTTCATTACCAAAAATTGAACGAAGCGCTTCTATGCATTGTTGTTAAGTTAGGCCTTTACCAAAATCGTAAATAATCATCCAATGAAAACCTTCACCTGAAATTTTTTCACAAAATTGCTTTTTTTAAACGCTCACTGTAAATAAACGAATCGGTCAATTTCTAAGCTGCCACTGTAACAAATGTCAAACTTTACAAAAATAGTAATGACACATCTCAATAGCGCCACCTAGTAGTCATTTGTAAAAACTAAAAGGCTGTCCTCGTATGACACAAACTTGCTTTGAGTTTCAGTGTTGTGTAGGGCTGAAAAGATCAAGGCCGGCGATCTAGTACTTTTCTGCATTAAATGGTAGCATTTTGTATAACACATATCAATATATTGCTTACGAATTACCTGTTACGTGCATAAATACATTGAACGATGAGCTTTGTTTGTAATACTGGATTCCGGCAACTTAAATAAGCTTTCTACCAGAAATCATATATTCAAGCTTCAGAATCATGAGTTTTTTCAATTGCCATAGTCCAAATGAAGCCAAGATTCGCTTGCAGTACCAAAATTTACCGTATGATGAATAAATCCTAACAACCTTGGAGATGAAAATTGAACATTTTCAGAGACTGGTTTAGTAAGTTCTACAGAATTATCAGAACTTTTGTTACGGGATATAACACTCGCGTACCCATAACAAGCAAAAACAAAAAACTAATCTTAAAAAATCAATAAAACCAATAACTTTCAATTCATGGAAGATTGATTTACACATGTATGTATTACAAAGTAAAACTATTCTTCAATTCTTAAACCAAAAATGCACTTTTTAAACGTATTAGTGATTTTGATGGATGCAAATTTACTTTCTAATTTTGTTATGTTCGTTTAAAATTTGCCGCATTTTATGAATTAATTTCTTAATTTGTTTGCCGCTTCGTAGAAATTAATAACGTTATTTTAATTGCAGTTTTATTTTGGGTTACCGTTTCGCTATTTTGTTTTGTCTTTCTAAGTTTGAGTTATGTTGACAGTTCCCTTCTGTAAGCTCAAAATTACCGAACGTTGTTGTTCTCGCGCGCAACCTTAAACACTTCTCAGAATTCCCCTGTAGCCGCGTCAGCATATCGCCTCCCGAAGGTTTTCTCGAAAGTGGCACGTGTTCATTTTCTTTCTAGAACATTTCATCACATGTCGAAATATGATGCAATTTTTGTGGGGGAAGTGGAGATACCCGTTACGTTTTTACGTCAGTCAATCTTCCACCTTTCTTGGCTCCGGACCTTCCCAAAATTACATCTTCAGGGGAGGGCCGTAAATATATCGAGTGCTGCAAGTGGCGGCTTTTGAGTTCTTTTTTTCGAGGGGTATCCGTTATGTGTGTTCCGTCTCGCTGCTTTACCAAGGGATACTAAACAGACCATCGGCTACTGCCGGATTTAAAAGGAAACACTGGATTCAACCCCAGTAAAGGCAATTCCGTGTGAATTGACCAATAGCCGTTTGGCGGATTAATTTCGAAACCAGCTCCCGTCGATCTGCGGTTACCATTGGTGCGCTGAACGCATCAAAGTTGGATGTTGACTTCCTTCAACCCGGGCTTCAGGGTCGTACCCATGGATTTTTATCATCATCTTGTGAACCAGTATTGTGCCGGCCGCTTCCATTTCCGTTCAAGGTAAAAGATCTAGTTTTTGTGACGTGTAAAAGAAACCGTTTTTGTTTCGCGTTATCTTGCAAACTTCAAATTTTGCTTTCATGTAACTGGAAACAGCGACCTTCAATCGCCGTTTGTGGTGTTAGTTGTTAATTATAAAACTACCGAATTATATTCCGTTTTATTTTTGTGAACTTCAGCGTCCCTGGTGTACGTGCTGTATGAAAGAACGTAAATCCCGTTGCATCAGTGGCGGCGAGTTTTTTTTTCTGAACGTTCAAGAACATTAAAGATATGTAATTCAAACTTATAGCGTTATCACTTGTCATTTTCTTGTATTGTCATGTTTAACCGTTTAATTATATGTGTGTTAAAAGTTTACTGCCGCTTATTGTGTCTTTTGTACTTGTTTGTGTAAGAATTTTGCAAGCTTTAAATATATAGGAGGGGGCACAAGAAAGGTAAGTTCCATTCCCGTAAGCTGTTGGCTTCTCGGCCTTCCACGAGGACCTACATTCAGCTGGATTTGGAAGGTGGCGCCCACTTATTTTGACTCGCCCTGTACACATCTAAAGATTTTCCCCCATAAGCGATTTTCACGAACTCCCCCTACTCCTCTGAGCTAAGCTGTAGGCCTTTTCCATCTATCTGGTTACGGGTCGTCAGAAAAGCTCAATTGGCCGGTAACAATTTGTGAAAGACATATTTTTACCTGTTACGTTTTAAGAAACACTACATTTTGTTAAATACGTCCTATTACCGAATACATTTTTCTTATATCAGCAAAGAGAAAATTACGAAATGAAAATAGTATCAATACTCTAGAAGCTGACTTGATTTCTTTCAGAACTAAAAAATTATCTTATTTTTAGGAGATTACTAAGACGATCTTAAAAGCAGCTTCTACATATGGATGATAAAGTCGTTTGTGTTATTATTATTTCGTTTCCCTGCTTTTGCCAAATTTCTATTGTTCTTACGCTAATGAACTTATACACAATATTATTCTATATGTACAAACGAAAACATTCATTGTTGAAACATTACAAAGCTAACACTGATAAAAACTTATAACAGTCAAAAGAAAATTGCAATATGCGAATAGGGTTAAATAAAACTTCTTTCAGAACAATAACATGTATTTCATCTTTGTTTAGATTACAAATGAGTTTAAAAAGCAGATCTAAAAAATTCTTGTGTAAGTAGATACATAAACTCACAGACCAGAAAATACAAATTCTATTACAGTCGCTTTGATCATTGTTTTTCTGCTGGCTGGGTTTTCTCAGTTTATATTGTTGTTACATAAGTAAACTTATAAACGAAGGCAGTGTAGCCTTCTTATATACCAGCGAAAACATATACTTTGTTGGTACATTGCAAAGTTAACAAGTGACTTTCACCACTTTTGTTAGTATATTTATGAAATATTTAGAAGATCGATTTTTTGAATCAAATCAATCTTCTAAAATTGTATTCTCGTTCCGTTCTGTTGAAGGTATTGTAGTATGTTTTAATAGTTCATTTGAGTTTATTGGTCATTTCTTAACATTTATTAATTCCCTACACTCAAACGTAAACGTTGTATTAGATACAGAACAAAACAGATGTATTAATTATTTAGACTTAAACATAAAAATTAATTCTAAAAACAAACTCGAATACTCTGTTTATAGAAAATCTACATATACATATATCACATTACCACAGGACTTATGTCACGATAAAACGGTTCTAGATCATTTGCTCGCCACCACTTGCTCGCCGCCATTTGCTCGCCACCGATTGCTCGCTAGGAAAAGGAAAGACGCTCGACAAGACACCTGATCGCCGTCCATTTGTTCGACAACCAAATTGGTCGCAGTACTAAAAATAACTGCACCGACGCAGGAAAAGTAGTTTATATTTTATAGACACTTTGTTTGTAAAATAATTTAGTATATCTTTTTCTTGATAACGTTAAGACAATATTCGTTTAGGTATACACAAAAAATCCTAAAAAGTTGCTTTTACAAAATCTGTCTCTACCCGTGTATGTGAGCATGTGGTCGTTGATATCGTGAAAATGAGTGGTTCTATTTTATAATCCTCATGTTTATTAAATACGTATTAAATTCAATGAGCTTTTGATAAAATGTTGAAATTGGAAGCGGAAGTTATGTGTGTTCTTTTGAGTGATATGCAATTTTGATTCTGAAACCCTAGATAAATCAAGTAATTTTTTACTAAATTATTTACCTTAACAATAAGAACGATACGTTGTTTTGAAAGTTTTATATATTTTCTTTCAAATTATAATCAGTGGTACGCAAATAATCGATGTTTATTCTTTATAAACGTTGAACACTTGATAATACAATACATGGTTTTTCACATAACCTAACTATTATGTGTAATAACTAATAAATCTATTATTCTTTACAACGAAGTAAACTCGGTGGATAACTGCTTATTAAAATTATTGGAAACATAAATACTGTTTCTATATCAATAATGCAATTTTAACGATGTTTTGAAAAATACAAATATACACACATACAGAGAATTTTTCTTTTTAGTATACATTGCCTATGTATACTTTTAAAAGAAGCGCGTCAATTTCGCCTATTGTGTATGCAACCAACTATACCGACACCTAAAAATCAGAAACAAACGTCACTATAGTTGTGAATTATTTGAGTATGAAGGTTATGTTGATGCAGTGTTTATATTAAATATGTATTTCATCCTGTACATAGGACACAGATGATGATTTTTTTAATGCAAAAATTGACAGGGTGGTGTTTCTACAAGGTACGTGAACATTATACTTCCTTTCTACAACAAAAATACACCGGCGGCAAAATGGTGTAATGGTCAGCATAGCTGCCTTCCAAGCAGTTGATCCGAGTTCAATTCCCGGCGATCGCAAACTTTCTTTAATTATTATTATTCAACGTAGCATAAAATATTGCATTTCATTTCTTCGGTTAAAACGTGATACTTTCAGTTTTTATTTTATGAGAATTTATTACGCATCCCTCCGATTTAAATTTTCTAACAATTGTTTGACACTAAATAAAGATTAATTTTATTTTTTAGCATTGAATTAATTTGATTGCTGTGGTCACAGCATGCTTGAGTTGTCTGTATAGTTGGTTGCCTACACAATAGGCGAAATTGACGCGTTTCTCTTAAAAGTATACATAGGCTATGTATACTAAAAAGAAAAATTCCCTGTATATATAATACATTATATAATAATATACATAAAATAATATTTATGCTTTGACTATCAACATTTCGTATAATAATTTAAGGTTTTGAGGATTACCAGCAGCATATGGTAAATTTCTATAGATATGATTTTATTCTAAACATAAATTGGTTGTCGAGCATCTCTCCAGAGACCTATCGGCGTGGTGAGTAAGCGATGGCGAGCACAGGGTGGCGAGCAAGTGTGCGGTCACTCCATAAAATACATAAATTAACAGCCTATAGGTCCTTGATAGAGCAGTTCCTCTAAATATCAATGATTACACTAAAGATATTTCGATTATTAAACAAATTTGACACAGTAATGGACACAACACAAAACTGATTCACACACTAATCAAAAAGAAAGATAATAAATTAGCAATTCAAAAAATTTATTCAAAAGCCCATTCTGACAATGTTAAATATGTTTCAGTCCCTTAGTTCGGTGATACATCGGAGAAAATTGTTAAAATTACAAGCAAAACATTTAAAGTAATTTATAAAACAACAAAAACCCCTTCTAGCACCTTATTTAACGCAAAAAATAGAACTAACTATTTGTTAAAATACGGTATTTGCAAATTAAACTGTTCACAGTGTAGTTCTGTATACATATGCCAGACAATGAGAAATGTTGATACCAGATACACAGAACATATACGCTGATACAAATACAAACACCCAGAAGAAACGAATTACGCTAAAACCTATTAGAACACAATCGTACATTGACATCAAATAATATAACAATATTTTTACACTTGTATGGTGATAAACGTAAATTGGATATACTCAAGACCTTTCAAATTCACACACTTTAACAAATACACCTTTAATGAATGAGCAGATTCAGCTCATAAATTCCCCGCTATTGGAAGTTTTGGAATAGAAACCCAGAGTCAAGTTTGAAACCAGTTGTTTACAATATTCCTCGGACTCAGACATAACGACATTGAATGGACCACACAATTTAATCGCTATACCCGAGTTGTCGCTATAACAGAACATGTATCTAATTCATGTTTTTTGTTAGAAACATCTGAAAGATTAAGTATTTAATTCAACACATAAGCATAATTACGTACATTAAGTGCTTTTATAAAGTACCAACACAATTCTTTAATTAATAGGTACTCAATATTTACAGATTCACAAAAGCTCACAATTTTGGTTTGTTGCATTAAGCCCTTCCACTAAAGGCATTCAAAGGTTTTTCTCACAGTGCAGATTCTGTCAAAGCACTCTCTATAGGTTCGGAGGCGGCACTTCCCTATATTCTAACTGCTCGTCTTCGGTATCCTCGTCATTAAACCGATTTTTAAAATTTTTACGGTTTGGCCATTTGGTCATCTTAACAATTTACTTGTCACAATGTCGTTATCAACAAACATGTATGCATCAAACGGCACATCGCAATTTACCCTTAATAGTAAATCTGTAACCTTTGAAAGAGGTACGTTATCCAATTAGTCAAATTTGAAGCCGTGCAGTAGCTAATACACTTCGTGATTAAGTGATGCTAAATGAAGGACACAAAAAAGTATCGATTACGTACTTCCAATTAAATTTGTAACTTCTGAGCTCAAGATAGTCTAGAAATGTATCTATGATTGTCAGCATAATATTGTCAGTATAAACGAGTTAGACGATCTGAATCGATATAAAACTTTTTTATAAGCGAGTTGTCGTTATAAACACCGAATGTAACCGAGGGACCTGTCAAACCATAAGTTGTCGCAATAACCCATGTAGCTATATACGAGTTTCACTGTAATTGCTTTTGAAAATATCGAAATACGGTTTTAAAATTCAAATTAATGATTTTCATTGTGTATATTGTTTCAGAAAATCAGGTTTTATTTCTTTCGAAATTCAAAGATTTATTTGATTAGTTTTTAGAGTACTTTCTTTTTCACATTCATTCATACTACCGTCCCCCCCCCCCAGAACCGCTTTCGCATTACTTCAGGAGGGTGCGGGCGTCTGTTGCACACTAACCATTCATGCAACATGCACCCTAAACTTAACTAAGCTAAATGCGCCCAGTCGGGATTCTAACAGCCCAGCCGATCGACCACGTTTCGCGGTGACCTCGATGGCAGCGCATTTCCGCACTACTCCACCGAGGCGCCCAGTTTTTAGATTACTAAGGTGAACTCTTCTAGGTGGAGACATAATCATGTAGACCACACAAACTTTCATTTTACTCTAGACGTTCCTATTGCTGTTTTTTCGCTGGCTACATTTCTTTAGTAGTTATTGTTGTTAGACAAATACACTAACACATAATGCTGTGTTCATTGTAGATACGAGGGCTTTAAGTTTTTACAAAAACTAGGAAAGAAACATTTTTTTTGGAACAAGCTGTTTTTTTTTGCTTTTCTGAATATTCACCTTTAAGGTTTATACACTTTTGCATGCGTTCAAACCAATTCTCGAAACTCTTTTTTCCACTCTGAAGTTGGTATCTCAAAAATATGGTTTTTGAAGGCTTCAATAGCTTCTTGAGGTGATGAAAATCGCTGTCTACGCATTTTTTTTTTGACTTTCGGGAACACAAAGAAGTCGTTAAGCGATAAATCAGGTGAATACGGGCAATGAGACATTAATTGGATGTTTTTTTCCTTTAAATAATCATTTGTTTCATGTGCTGTGGAGAACTGGCATTGTCATGATGAAGAATGATGCGACATTTTCGGTTGTTTTTTCTAATTTCGTCGATGACGTCTGACAAACAAATTGTTGTATACCATTCAGTGTTACTGTTCTTCGATCCTCTAAAGGAATGCATGTGATGCGTCCAGTACAACCGAAGAAACAAGCAATCGGTTTCTTGGAATTGCTTCGTGAACGAACAACTTTTGTGGGCTTCAGTTCATCTTGGAACACCCGTTCATACGAACGTATCCAAGTTTCATCACATGTTATGATGTTGTATATGGATTTTTCAGTTCCTCGGTCGAATATTTTGAGCATTTTCTTACACAAATTAACACTAAGCCTTTTTTTTTAGCTTCGGTCAAATTATGTTTTCATAGCTAAATGTTCATGTAAAATCGAATGTTCTGGAGTCTTCGATATGCCCAAGGATGCCTCTATCTCACTGTAAGTCACCGGTCTTCGTCAATTATATTGCGCACAGCGGATTTTGGTCGACCTTCACGAAATTCATCACTGACGAACGCCCGATCATGACGAAATTCTGCAAACCAATTGTAAACAGTCTTTTCTAATGGTGATTCATTACCAAAAGTTGAACGAAGCGATTATATGCATTGTTGTTGAGTTAGGCCTTTACTACAATCGTAAAAAAATCATCCAACGAAAACTTTCAATTGAAATTCTCATTTTTTTCTAAAAAAATCTGTTAACGCTTACTCTAAACAAACTATTCGGTCAATTTCTAAGTTGCCACTGTTTTCACACTAACAAATGACAAATATTACGAAAATAGTAATGCGTTAATGACACTTCTCAATAGCGCCTCCTAGTGGTCGTTTGTAAAAACTTAAAAGGCTTCCCTCATACACGAGCGAAAACATATGTTGTAGCCACATTGCAAAGTTACCAAAAACTTATAACAGTAAAGAGAACGTTATAAATGGCACTATATTAATTAATTTTTTGGTGTATGACGATAAAGTAAAAACTGGTTTGCTTTTTTTAGGAATTAATTTTGTTAGATATAGATTACTAAGATGACTTTAAAATGTGTGCTTTCAGTTTTTTCGTAGCTTTAATAATAACGGATATACTCATATAATACCGTTAAAATTGCACAACCCTATACTGAACAGAATTGTCTTTTAATTGAAACAAAGTTCTAATGTTTCTCCTTTATTTGCATATTCAAGTTAAATACTATTAGAAACTGCCTTAAAATAATTATCCCACCTAATTAGTTTCCTATTATTAATCGTCTCCTTCTTGGTGTTGACAAACTCAGAAGACAGTTTATAGAACAGAAAGAACTTGTCGGTGTCTATATCTAGTAGCTAAGAGAATTAAAGGTAGGTGTTCATTTGGCAAAACTTTCAGTTTACCCAGCGTTACCAGGAATAATTATGCAAAACTGCACAAATCTCTGCGAGAGCACAATTCTCTTGAATAAGTTATTTCCAAACAAGGTCGCAGCTGACAGTGGTTTAGAAGCTCCCACCAACATAAACCAAACTGAATCCTTCTAATCCCCAAAAAACTGGACAAACAACCGCACCATTTCTCCATGCTCGGATAATTCTAGATCCACGACAATACCGAAAGGCAATTTTAATTAACTAGATATTGGATCAGTACGGAATAGTTTCGGCTACAATTTATAGATCGTTGCCGAAGGTGTTGTTATATATGAGGTGGGAGGACCCTATCCGTCCAGCTTCCCTATCTACTCTTTCGTCTGTGCTGTATACAGCTCTATCTTACAGAAATGCAGGATGATTACTGTAAGTGGCTCTCGTTTCTGGCAGAAGTTACCAAACCCATTTATTTGATGGTATCCCGGAAAACTAGACGAGCATTTTATTTCGTCCATTTTTTCTTTGTATCGTGCTGAGCCGCAGAGGTATTAGATGCCGTCCGAAATAGATGAGCAGACCTAACAATTTGACCCAATTAATGCTGGGATGGCGAAAGCTCAACGAAAATGAGTCAGTGAAAATAAACTGAGAATATCGTTCAGTTTTCTGTTGTTGCGTTTAATGGTGGCTCGGAACGGCGGGAAAGGGTTAAATAATACAGGTTCTTTAAAGTGACACCGAGCATTGTTCAAATAACGATTTGCGCGGCGGTATGGGGTCATTATGTGAAATAGCTGCCTCGCCTGGCGCTTTGCTCGAAAGTGGATTAATAACGCCTGGTCATCGAGTGTAACCGGACAGACGAAATTAATTCCAAAGGATCGTTCGCTGTGAAGCTAACAGCTGTTGTACTCCTTTGTATTTTCAGCGAGTAAGTTATGATTCCCTATTGAAACTGCTCAAAGGAAAGATTCAGATAAAAGCCCGAAATGCGTTCGATACCATCCGACATTCACACAGCTTTCCTAATTAAAATTTTTTGTTAGACGACGTGTAGAGCTCTAAACAAAAACTTATCCGCACTTAATACGTGCTTTGGATAAATTAGAGATGCTCATATATAATTCCGTTCGACTTTCACAGCAATCGTTTATCAAACAGATTGCCTCCATCCATATCTAAGATTTGATTCGAAACCCAAAGCAAGCAGTCGCGGAGAAATCGTAACAGCTTTTAAATAACACAAAAATGCATAATTATTAATCTGTTCTGATAGCTTGATGCAGCCTTTATGTTGTGCAGTTTGAAATGTCGTTCATTTGGCGTTTTCTTCGAGATTAATGATAAGCCAGTCTCGTCTAGAATTACAGCTTCATCAATTTACCAGCTAAACGTAATTTTGCAAGTAGTTTGAGTAGATTTCCATGTATCATTGATACAAATGACTTGTTTGCTTGAAGCGAGGTAAACTTTGTATAGTATGGGCAAAATTAACGATCCAATGCATCTAAGAAACTTTGTTCGCTACAGATAAGGTGTTTGACAGCTTCTGTAGAATTGGATACTGCACCTGCCCTACAGAAAATTGCAGACAATAAAACATTTATAGCAAAAAAAGGCTCTGGAAAGAACATGAAGTTAGAATCTGTTTAAATTACGGCCTCTATAATTGTAGCATACAGTCCAACTAATGAGACCTTTAGGACGATAAATATTTCTTTCTTAATCCGGGAAGCTTACAATATTTATTTACAGCGTTAAAACTTAAAATCTCCATGCTTATTACAAACAATTATATATATATTCGTTCAACATTTTGAAATAATAAGTGTCTATTACAAAAAATAGCAAATACCTACGTGAATGCACATATAGAAGATTACTTATGGCAGTTATTTGTTTTCTTTTAATAAGACCTTAGTTATTTTCCTGCTTAAAATCTTAAATTCCTGAGAATAAGTCCTAAGAACATCTTATGTTACTAAATATTATGTGTCTACAAATATTTTAGTAAAAAACCTGCGCTAATAGTACCGATTCCGGCAAATGGATATACGGATTATCTAAAGTGCACTGGTGAAAAATTTTTGGCTTGGTGTGAAGAACAAAAATACCACCATCATTGAGATATATAACACAGAAAATTCCATAAATTTATCTCTTATTTGAGTTACACCTATTTACTGATGTTTTCAGGTAAGCTGCTTATTTGATTGGAAGTCAATATTTTCCAACTAACAATGGCTAAAAATGCTAAATATATTTGCATTTTTGCTCTTTAATTCAGGGACGAGCGTTTGCTTAAAGTAGGAAATACTACACCATAAACAATACTAATCCGAACATTTCATTCGTAAACGCTCCTCATATCCGGCATCTCGTTGTAACCGATCTCGTTATGACCTATCTCGTTGTAGCCAAGTTGGACTGCATTTTGTTTATGGTCAGATTATGGTCACACATTAATCTATTCAATTAGTATTATCTATTTTAGACTGTAGAATCTAAAATCTATTTTAACTCATGTATTGTAAGAATAATATCAGCTATTTATTTTCAACTGCCCCATATATTTTTAAAACATTTTCATTTTTATTAGCAACAGTTTTCACGAAATAACAATCTTTTAAATTCACAAGTTGTTACATAAAAAAATAATGGACACTGAATCTGACTTTTTACCATTTTCCTGTTTTTACATAATTTGACAGTAACAACAAAATATTTGTTTTTCCACACAATATTCATATTGTTACAATTATAGAATTTTTAAATTTACTGAATGAACGCATTTGTGGTGAATATGGAACTACATCGCCAATGGTAGTTTAAGTTTCAAATGATTTAGGAAAATAAAAAAAATGTTTATCTAAGCAGCAACAACTTTTTTTCTTGCTACTGTTTTATGGTATTTAGTTTCAGATAAACTAAGCTAAAAACGTAGTTATGGCAATCTTGATGTATGTACTAGCAAACACATGCATTGTTACCAGATTTCTAAATTTGCAACTATTTTAAACTCTTACTATAAAAACGTCAATTTGACGTGACTCAAGCTATATAAAATGTGTTATAAAATAATGTTTAATGGAAAAATGTTAGTATTTTTGTACAAATATTATAAATTGACTAACTAACCTCCTATTACACATACAGAAGGTGCTCCATTTCATGAAATAATAAAACCGAGAGTTTTCAAGGAATGAAATAGTTAATATTAATTTTTAAAGTTCTAGCTTGTGGTTACTCAGAAAATATTTATTGGAAATTTTACCTAAAAATATAAGTTAAGGATTTTAACTCTACTATCGGAATTTTCCGGGGCTACGTCTCTCAATTTGCACTGGTGTTTATTTTGCGTTAACAGCCTTTCCATTCCACTGCTGGGCAATGCCACGTGCTTCTCCTCAGCGCTAAGGAAGGCCTACCGTTTAACTTCAAATCCAAACAACAGAAATTGTAAAGCAAGTTTTTGGTATTAAGACCCCGTGGTTGCGAAGACTATGTTGGGAACATGTGTGTGGTGAGTTACAGCACAAGATTTTTTTGCGTTGCTTTGGTAATGCTAGGGAATCGAGCCCAAGCCATGTTGAACGTTTTACCTAGAAAGCGAGTGATTTATCAAATGCGCTACCACCACCATCACCAGTACCAAACCGTAGAAAAATTGACGGGTTGCTTTGAATGTAATTTAAATAGTCTGCGAGATTTAAGGTGATATACTGCCCTAAAAAGCCAAACGGCAGTAAGTGACCAAGGTGTTAAATCGAATAAATACAGTTTTAATGAGAGTGTATTGACACCTTTTGTTTATAGGTTATTAAACTGAAACTCTGGTGTAATAGATAGTTCCTGATTTTCTAATAATTAAGAAAAAAATCAAATATGTCACTTACTGCTGTTTGCCTTTTTAGGGCAGTATAGCGCTCGACGACTTATTTAACAAAGTAAAATTCTATAATTAGTAGATATGTGTGTACGTCCACCTATCTATGGTTTTTGTTTTTTACAGCAAATAATGGCTATTTTTTGACTTCTAAATGTTTTGTGTGAAAAAGCGCTTTTGTTGACAGTAAACACATTATTTGCAGTTTTGCTAATGTAAACCGTGTTCAAAAACTCCCACGTTTGTAGTCGGCTGTGCATCAGTTATGCGTCGGTAAATGTATGTAGCTTCATAACCAGCTGCCGAGCCGCAAACACCTGATATTTTGAGGTTATCTAAATAATTGTTATTTGACAGTTGATTACTTGTCTCTCCTGTAAGTAATTAGTTCCAAAATCGCATTATGTACTAAAAATTATTTCTTGTACGTAGAATTTGCGCATTACAAAATGGTGTTTTCGTTAGAACAAAAAATTTTCATAGTTGAAAGTTATTTCCGCAATGCAACAAAAGTAGACGGAGTTTGGACTTATTCAGTAGAGAACTGCACTGCAGAATTCCGTGATGAATTTCCAAATGTGGTTTTTGTGCATCAGCAGTTTGCAGAAACCTTGAAAAGATGTGTAGCCCGGTTCCATGAGAGTGGCTGTGTTGTATCGAAAGGGGGTGGGCGACCAAAAAAGCGTACAGATGAAGCCGTTGATGGTGGACATTTTAATCATTTAATCAATTAAATTGTAAACTAAATTTTTAGTTTATAGCTGTAATTCACTTTGCTGTTCATGAATTAATTTTTAAGTGTAAATTAAAGTTCCTCGTTTATAACCTCAATTTATTTTGACGTTTATTTTGGTTCATGTTTAAGTAAAGACATACTGTGTCTCTTGTTTTGTTAACTCATGGCCTGCTCCAAACGTACTAGTTTTTGAACACCCGTTACATATTCTTTAATTTCCTATATATTACGTATGCAAGATATAAAATCCAAATATTTGCAAGCCCAAAGGACACGCTATAATCGAGTTATGGTCTGCTTTATTTTATAACTTTAGCTAGCGAAAATGCCTTGCGATTATCTTTCGATTTCCTCATATTTTTCTGTATCCTGTGAAAATATTGCTTTCGCTGTAAAGATCTTACTTTTCTAAATGCTTCAACTGCTGCCAATTGTATAAAAAGCTTGACAATACCCTTTGTATATTTCTGTTTTTTTTTTCTTAGTATAACATTTACAATGTAAAATTTGAATTGTTTACATATGGGATTATTCACACATTCGAAAACAATTTTACTTATGATTATCAATATAAATACTAAAATATAACCAAATAATCACGTTTCTGGAGGATATTCACCTGAAGTGCTTGTTTATTATGAAGTTAGCCTATTCATTCGGAACGTTAGTGAGGTACTTCCGGTTTTCCTGAAATACAGCGTCAAACTCTTTCTAAACATCCGTCAAATATTCAATCAATGGTGCCTATTTAAATGTACAGTAACACTAAATTATAATATCGTAATAAATCAATACACTTTTTTGTTTATGTCAAGTCAAGTTAAGTGACATTTTAGAGTGAATTCTCCAAGTTTTATACAAGTCGCTTAAGATTTGTCATTTCTGTATAAAGTTAGAGATGCAAAAATGAGTGATTTAAAACTTGAACACAGAACCGTCATAAAATTTCTATCGAAAGAAAGAAACAAATCAAAGAATATCCATGAGAGAATGACGGCTGTGTATGGGGAAAATAGCTCGTCCTATTTTCAAGTTAAATTTTGGGGTAAGCAATTCAAATGGGGCATGGAGTTCATTTAGGGTGACCCAAAGTGCGGAAGACCTCTTGAAGCACGAACACAGGAGGCCATAAAGAAAGTTGAAGATTTGAAGTTGACTGATCGCTGAGTGACAGTTTCAGTTATTGCAAGAGAAGCAAGTATATCAGAAACTTCTGTTCTTAAAATCATTCATGAGGATTTGAATGAGCAAGTTGTCAGCACGGTGGATTCTCAGACGGCTCACTCCTGAACAAAAATTGTGTAGGCGACAAATTTGCGAGGATAATTTGGCGACTTTATCCCAAGATGAGGACTTCTTCTTTAAAATTGTAACTGTGGATGAGACCTGAATACACCACTGGGACTCACCGACGAAACAGGGGTCCATGCAATGGCTTCATAAGTGTTCTCCGCCACCCAAGAAGGCGAAGACGCAATTCTCAGCGGGAAAAGTGATGGCCACAGTTTTCTGGGATGCTGAAGGTAGTGTATGGGTTGAGTATATGCCAAAAAGTCTACAATAACAGGGAATGTCTACAAAAAAACAATAAACAATTTGAAAGCAGCGATCCGCGAGAAAAGACCTCACAATTTTGCCCAGAACACTGTTCTTCTGTACGACATCTGCAGGAGGCATAAAGCCCGAATCGTTAAAGAAGCGTTTGATGAATGCGGCTTTGAGGAATTACAAGATCCACCTTACAGTCCCGACCTCGGCCCCTGTGATTACTATCTCATTCCAAAACTCAAAAAACACCTAAGAGGGCATGCGTTTTGTCGAATTAGGACTCTGTGGAATAGTATTTTGCAGAGTTATCAAAAGAATTTCTTTTCGAAGGCATAGCGTTCTTCTGTTGAAAAATAAAATTTAGTTTGTTCTTTAACTTGTTTCCTTCATACTTAGGTAAGTAACATAAAAAATCTCCTATCGTATACTGTATTTAACTTCATATTAGTAAATGATTCCATTTATGTTAGTTAATTAGTACTTCAAAAAGTAAGAAATAGTAAGCGAAGTCATCACAGTAACATCTAATAAGCAAAAATTTAAATTTTCACGTTAAAGAGGAATTAATTAATTAGACTTTTTCGTTTCTATATAATTTTTTGTTTCACTGACTTACCTGGGGATTTTTATTAGGAATCCATCAAAGTAACTTAAAATATGCTAAAATTAGAGTTTTTTGTTATCACCGTATCTATGTTAATATCCGACCTTTCCACTTGGGGTTTTTTGAATGGTAGAAAACATATCCAAGATTGAAGTAAGGTGAAAAATTAGAAGAAAGTATGATAAAAAATTGCCAAAAGTAGTAAAAAACTAATGTAAAATTAACCTGCAGTACCTGAGTCAAATAAGGTCCACCTAATATTTTTTTATATTTCTGTTAGTAAAAACAAATAAAAACTGGTTATCAATTGAAAGTTTATTGGTTGCTTAGCAATACTGCATAAAATATATAAAGAAAAAAAAGCAATCATAAAATAGTTTTTCTATTTCGGTTTTATAAAGCCGTTCTAAGCGCACTGTTTTAGCTTAAAAACAGTACGTTAAGGAGGCCTATAATCGTACTGTTTTTAGTTTGTTTTTTTTACGATGTTGGTAGTTCGATTTGAATTTGAAAGTTTGAAATGTCAGTTTCAGCCACCTGTCAGTGCTGCCATAAGTGTTT
>JABXWE010003941.1:0-26162 GCA_014611495.1 Limonius californicus
TTCCAAAGGAAATGAAGATTTCACAATTCTTTTACAACCACCTAGAGATTTATTGGGTTATAATAAAAAATAATTCTTTGGCTAGAAACCAAAGTCTGGTGGTATTAAAAAAATTATTATAATCTTTCCAAAGGAAAGGAAGATTTCATAAATATTTTACAACCACCTAAAGATTTATTGGGTTATAATAAAAAATAATTCTTTGGCTAGGAACCCAAGTCTGGTGGTATTAAAAAAATTATTATAATGTTTCCAAAGGAAATGAAGATTTCACAATTCTTTTACAACCACCTAGAGATTTATTGGGTTATAATAAAAAATAATTCTTTGGCTAGAAACCAAAGTCTGGTGGTATTAAAAAAATTATTATAATCTTTCCAAAGGAAAGGAAGATTTCATAAATATTTTACAACCACCTAAAGATTTATTGGGTTATAATAAAAAATAATTCTTTGGCTAAGAACCCATGCCTAGTGGTATTAAAAAAAATTATTATAATCTTTCCAAAGGAAACAAAGATATCGCAAATCTTTTACAACCACCTAAAGATTTATTGGGTTATAATAAAAAATAATTCTTTGGCTAGGATCCCAAGTCTGTTGGTATTAAAAAAATTATTATAATCTTTCTAAGGCAAACAAAGATTTTGCAAATCTTTTACACCACCTAAAGATTTATTGTGTTATATTAAAAAATAATTCTTTGGCTAGAAACCAAAGTCTGGTGGTATTAAAAAAATTATCATAATCCTTCCAAAGGAAAGGAAGATTTCACAAATATTTTACAACCACCTAAAGATTTATTGGGTTATAATAAAAAAATAATTCTTTGGCTAGGAAGCCAAGTCTGGAACACTGCATACTAAATAAGGCTTACCGGTATTGCAACTCCTTTCTCATTACAAACTTTAACGACAAGCTCCACATTTTTATCACTAGTTTTGTTTCCTTTGGTGAATTCCCCACTCACTATTGTCAAGTATAGATCATTTCGTACATCACCTGGCAGAATAACTTCGGGAAAGCCCATTTTTCTTGCAATCGAAATGTTACCTAATACTAGATGTGGATTTTCTTCCCGAACCTTAAATTACATTTCACGATTAACATACTGTTTGAATACACAATGTTTTGATTTCCATGAAAAGCTGACACTTTTATGTGCTTAAATATGAGCAATCATAGTGAAAATGACATTTTTTTGAGATTATGACAGCTGTCATTTACATTGTCAGAATAAAAGCGATTGACATATATTAAAAGTTTTATATACATTTATTTTATAACTTTATTGTTAACATTTTGTAACCTTTAAAAACAAACTAAAAAAATTACAACAAGTTGCTTTCAACAGTATATCCGATTCTCAACAAATATAATAACACATAATTGAAGAAAATGAAAAAGTACAATGCATGGCCAACAGGGTATCTAAAAATATTACCTGTTTAAGATCACCATGTAATAACTTTAAACTAACAAACAAAGCTTGGTTTTTACTTTCATTTTTTGCGTAATCTCTATTTGTAAATTTCCTCAATGTTTGTTCTAAATTGTCCTTATCACAACTGTAACAAATTTTAAATTAACACCATATTATTTAAAAAAATGTAGACTTACGTGTAAAACGGCACGGCAAACTCCTGTTCTAAATCACTTTCAAGTTTCCCACACATGAAAAGGGTGATATCTTTAGCAGCGACCCCAAATGGCCTCCTCATGGTGTCATTTGTATTTTTCTTATTATTAATAGAAACAGAACTACGCCGGTGATCAATTTCCTTAACATCCATAGAACCTATCCGTATTACATAACAAACGAAGAATATCTTCTCTCTCTCCAAGTCCCGCTTGCCTAAATCCTGTTTTGTAAATACAGTATGAGCAAAAAATAAATTCATCAGGGGTGTCTGTGAAATTTTAAATCATGTCACAAAATAGCACAAATAACAAACTTCTGTCAACCTGTGTTAGTAAAACAGAGACCTTTTTTGTAATATTAACATCATAACCCCACTTAAATAAAACCATGTTAGTGTGTTGTTTAGTTTATTATTAAATAAAATATAGATTTATAATTCATAAGTAACAATCTACAGCTGCATTACTGAATACATTTGCAAGGGATGTTGAAAATGCTTGCCTCTAATAATTATATTGTCACAAAAACTGTTAAAATGTAGCTATCAAAGACAATTTATTGTTTTGTGGTGTTATAATACACGACTTAAAAATTCCACAGGCACTCCTGATGAATTTACTTTTTGCTCATTCTATATAACAGCTATTTTATTTCACAATTTCTAAACAATCTCCTCTTGTGGATGAAACTTCATCAGAAACAATAAAATTGTAACTCACCGTAAACATAACTCGTAAAGTGTACATTTGGTCTAAATCACTCATGAGACCATCTTTAGACCACCGAACAACATAATTCTCTGTTATTGCTCTATTTTCCTTTGCATCGTACAGGGTCATGAGCAACTCGGCATCCTCATTCATTTTACATGTGAAATTTTTAACAGCTACTACAAATATATGTGAGTATTGTTGGATGGCTGTTCTAATTGGACTTTCTCTGTGATCGATCTACAAATGAATTACATTAATAAATGTACAACTGGACAATGCTTTATAGTTTCAAGATTAATAAACTACAACAATGTGTTGTTCTTTTAATGAAATCATCAATTTTTCATAAATCACAAAGATGTTTCAAATTGGGTTACGTTAAGTTAACCTATTTGTGTTGAGTTCGCCTAAGATAAGTTAAATTAACTTAAATTGAATACTGGCAAATTAAGGTTAAAATTAAAACTAGGTTAGACTACCTTACATTGGATTAGGTTAACTTAAGATTGCTTAGGTGGGCTTATATTAAGTTTAAGGCAAATTAGATTAGGATAAATTAATTTAAATTGAGAAATATTAGCCTAAGACAGGTTAAGTTAATGTGGAATTAATTCAAAGTTAATTTAAGTTGGATTAGATTAACACTGGTTAGGTTAATTTCACATTGCGTTACAGCAGATTAACTAAATTGGGTTGGATTAACTTAATTAAGATAAGGCTGAGTTAGCTGAAACTGACTAGTCTTAAAGCAAATTAGGTTAACTTAACGTAAATTAGTTTAAGTTAGGACTTAACTGAAGTTAGGTTAGGTGAAGTGTGGTTAGATCAGCCTAAGGTTAAGTTAACATAACCTGAGTTAGGTCAGATTTGGTTCACCGGGCAAAAGAGAGGTTTATATTCAAAATCACACCAATAGAAGAAGGGCGAAGCAAAGATTAGACATGCTGGCTGTAGCTCTACAAAAATGTAGAGAGTGCACGGAGCGACACCAAACGGCAAAAATAGCTATGCCAGTGCCGGATGGTGTAGACAAGGAATTAGCTAAAAAAATAATAGAAATGGTCTTCGCTGGCACTAGTATGCGGATGGCACTAGTATGCGGATGGCACTACATATCCCAGAGGGGAAAAAGAATGTGCTGCAGAAGAAGGAGCAGAATGGCGGGCAGCAAGGAGGAGACAGCAAAGGGAAAAAACAGGAGATCCGGAAGAGGAGAAAAAAGCCGGAAGCCATGATAATAAAAAAGGCAGAGGGGATGACGTATGCTGACTTACTGAAAAGTAAAGGAAAAGGTGGAAATAAAAGGTACAGGCGTAGAAGTCAGCAAAATGCGAGACTCTCGGGGGGATCTGCTAATAGAAGTAGGAGATGGAATGACCAGCCAACTGAAAGAAGCAGTCAGGAACGAAATGAGTACTACAGTAGTGAGGACACTTAGTGAGGCGAAAGAAAGGATGCTACACATAAGGGGAATAGATATGGTACCGCCCTCGAGGAGGTCAAACAAGCCAAGAAGTAGGCCCAGAGGACAGCAAAGGGATCAAAGTACAATCACTAAGACCATCTTCTGGGGGGGAATCAAACGGCGACTGTAATTGCGCCAACGGCAGTGGCTGCAAAATTGGTCAAAAAAGGCCATATTAAAGTGGGGTAGGTGAGCTGCAGGATGCAGGAAAGGGTGGAAGTGCAGAAGTGTTATAAGTGTTGGGAGTATGGACATCAAAGGGCGAACTGCAAAGGTCCGGATAGGAGCCATCAAAAGTGCGGCAAAGAGGGGCATGAGGCAGCAGATAGCAACAATGCGCCTTACTGTGTGTTGTGCGGGTGCGAGGGGCACAGGGCTAATACGACAGTGTTTAGAAGGGCGCTATCGGGGGCTAGTACAAAGTACGGAAATGGCGGCGATTAAAATATTACAAATAAACGTGGATAGATGCCGGACGGCGCAAGATTTGCTGCACGTAAAGGCAACAGAAGGAGAGAAAGATGTAGTGGTGGTAAGTGAGCCAAATGCCAAAATAGCGGAGAGAAATGGGTGGTAGATGGACAAAAGAAAGGACGCCGCAGTAGCGATATATAATAAAGAGCGAAGAACTGGTGGAAAGGGAGGATGGGTTCGTGTGCGTCCAAATGAAGGGGTTCTTGCTATATAGTTGTTAAATATCACCGAATGTCACCAAAGAGGAATACGAAGACACCCTGACGGGAGTAAGTAGCAGCATAGAGAAACAAACAGGCCCAATTCGAATAGCTGGGGATTTTAATGCCAAGTCTCCTAAGTGGGGCATAGACAAAAGAGGAAAGGATGGCACAACTGGACTTGGTGATCCACAATGAGGGAGGGGCCTTGACATTGGAAAGAGGAAGCAGTATGTCGCATATACATATAACCTTGAGCATAACTGCAATGGCGCATAGAATCAAAGGATGGCGAGTGAGCGAGGAAGAAACGCATAGCTGCCACAAATACATAGAGTACGCAATTGAAGAAAGCGGTCCCCGCGGAGGAAACCCAACCATGATCCCAGTACGGTGGAATGTCAAGAAGCTAGACAGGGAGAAGCTAAAGAGAATTTAAGGAGGAAACTAGGGGCAAACAGCACGGATACGGCAGAAGGATGCGTAGACCTACTAAAAAGAGCATGCGATGCGTCAATGCCGAAGCGAAGGACACAAAACCAGCGCAGAAAGACAGTATACTGGTGGAAGGAAGAGATGGCAGCGCAAAGAAGGCATTGTGTGAAAGCCAGAATGAAGATGCAGCGGGAGAACGGTAGAGCAGGGAAGCGTGGCGGAGCAGAGGGATCTGGAAGAAGGGAGTACAAAAGCGCAAAGAAGACTCTGCAAGATATGATTAAGAAGTCCAAACAAGAATGCTGGAGGAAGCTATGCGAAGAAATAGACCGGGACGTGTGGGGAAAGGGGTATGGAATAGTGACAAGGATGTAGAAACTAACACCAGCCCCTAGGAGAACAGTCGAAAGACAAAGAGACATAGCAAAACAACTATTCTCAAGGCATGAGGACGTGACATGGAGGCAATGGCATGAGGGAGTGGCCGAGCCTTTCACGAGAGGAGAATTAGAAGAGGCAGGGGAACGACTAAGGTGCGGCAAAACCCCGGGGCCAGACGGCATACCGGCGGAGGTGGTAAAAGCCCTAGCAACGGAGCACCCAGAGTATGTGCTGGCCGTAATGAACAGAATAGTGGAAGGAGGAATATTCCCACAGATGTGGAGCAGGGAGAGGCGGCCAGTGTTCCTTTTGGACAAACTATGGAAGCTACTGGAACAGCTGGTGCTGGGGCGACTGAACGAAGAGATTGCAAATGGAGAGGGCCTGTCCGAGATGCAGCTCGGGTTCAGGAAGGAGAGATCGACGCTGCAGGCGATAAAAAAGGTGACCAGTCTGATAAAAGAGGCACGAGCAGGAAGCTGGCGCAAAGGAAATTCTGCGCACTGGTCACCTTGGATGTCCGTAACGTCTTTAACTCGGTATCCTGGCAGAATATCATGGAAGAGATAGTGCGAAGACAATTGGCTCCATATCTGCGCAGAATAATAGGCAGCTATCTGAGCAGAAGAAGAATTATACTATCGGACAGTGAAAGAGTGCAAGACATCAAAATAAACAGCGGAGTCCCACAAGGTTCAGTGCTGGAACCGGCCCTCTGGAATGTACTTTATGACGGGGTCTTAAAGCTACTCTTGCCGGAAGGGGCGTACACGATGGGATTCGCGGATGATCTGGCCCTGCTATCTGAGCAGAAGAAGAATTATACTATCGGACAGTGAAAGAGTGGAAGACATGAAAATAAACAGCGGAGTCCCGCAAGGATCAGTGCTGGGACCGGCCCTCTGGAATGTACTCTACGACGGAGTCTTAAAGTTGCTCTTGTCGGAGGGGGCGTACACAGTGGGATTAGCGGATGATCTGGCCCTCGTTGTAGTTGGAAAGAAGGAAGAGGATGTAACCACAACGGCAAACGAGACGCTGACGCGAATCAGCGAGTGGATGAGAAGAAAGGCTCTAAGCTGGCACCAGAGAAAACCGAGGTAGTATTTGTAACAGGCGAGAGGAAACATAACCCCATTAACATAGTGGTAAACGGCGTGGCACTACAGACCAAGGAAGTAACGAAGTATTTAGGAGTGCGTATAGATACCCATCTGAACTATGGTGCACACAGAGAGAAGCTGCTGCCAAGGCAGGTAGAGCGGTTGGAGCACTTAGCAGGTTGATGCCGAACGTGGGAGGTGCAAGAGCTAGCAGAAGGAAGGTACTGAGTTCAGTAGCACACTCCATAATGCTGTATGGAGTGGCGGTATGGGGAGAAGCGCTCCGGAAAAAAAGGCACCTGGAGAAACTGAAGAGGGTGCAGCGGAGGATGGCATTGAGGGTCAGCGGGGCGTACAGAACGGTGTCTGGAGACGCAGCCCTCGTTCTGGCCGGAATCGTCCCAAGTGAATTGCAGAAGAGCGCTGCATACTGTACGGAAGGCCAAGGGAAAAGCGTGACCACAAGGGAGGCAGGGAGGAGACAATAAGGAAGTGACAGAACCAGTGGAATGCGGGCGGCAAGGGGAGTTGGACGAGGCAGCTCATCCCAAATGTTAATATGTGGGTAAATCGCAAATTCGGAGAAACGAGTCATTACTTGACGCAAGCCCTTTCAGGGCATGATTGCTTCGAAAACTATTGAAATACCATAGGAAGCAGTGAAAACGTGGAATGCAAATATTGCGGAGAGGAGGACGGGCCAGAACACACAACAATGATGTGCGTAAGGTGGATAAGGCGAAGGACAGAAATGGAAGTAGTAGTAGAAGAGCCTATAACAACTGGAAACATGGTAGAGAAGATGTTAGAAAAAGAAGAGTATTGGAACGCAATTGCGGGCACAATGGAGTATATAATGAGAACGAAAGTGTCAGATGAGAAGCGAAGACAGGAAGGACAAGAGGAATAGTCAAGGGCTAGCACTGAAGAGATGCGAAAGCGGTTCCGGTGCTAGGACTGAAGAGTAATCGGGAGGGGTTTTAGTGGGTAGGTCCCCTCTAGATGAGGAGGAATCCCACACTTCCCCGCAGAATGCGGGGCGCCTATGAAGGTTCCCCTCCCGGAAAAAAAAAGTCAGATTTGGTCGGTTTAAATTGCCATAAGTTAAGTAACTTAATTCGAGTTAGGTTACAAAACTGAATTCTAAAAACACTCATCTATTTTATAGGAAAATTTAAATAGTAACTAAATATATTTAACAGTTAACCACGGAATGTGATTAACAGTTGCCTATTAAAAACCCATGTCAAACTAAATTCAAAAAATAATAAAATCAGAAACTGTAATATTGCAATTCTTTTTTTTTTACCTTATTCCGCTTATCCCTTATCCGTTCGGCGGCATTCTTGTGATGATAATAAAGCTGTATGGTGCTCGTTTCATCAGGATTTATTAAATTTCCACTCTTATTTCTAACAATCATATCGAGGCCCAATAGTTTATTGCCCATATCTATTTCCGAGGTCACCTGTTTGGTTATTCTTTTCAGTTCATCAACAGGTAATGTGCCGCTTATAATTTTACTCCGATGCTTTATTAAATCATATATTTGATTTTTTATTTGTTCAAATTCTCTGCTGTGTGTCTGAAATTGACGAAGTTCATTAAATTCACATAATCCAAACATATTTTATCCGGCAACTTACAACATAAAGATGTTTCCAGTGTGCTCCCCATTCTCGCAGGACTGTTGTGATTTCGTGAACAATTAAGGGTTGTTTGGGTACAAATACAGGATTCGGACCGCTACGATCTATTGTGCATTCTGTGATGTGTATGTAGCTCTTTGGAAAAACGCCTTGTACTGTGCGGTTGGATGTTGGATAACCAAAATACCAATTTTCTTCCTCCTCCAGTATGTGAACACTTTCGCCAACATGAAGGCTCAATTTGCAGTCTTCGAGTGATGTAAAATTATAAATCACTGGAACATAATTGTGTGACTTTCAATGGCAACCTAATTTTATATGTGGAATATTTTAATGCTACCACAATCTTTTGATATGTGGCATTCATAAATTACTAAAGCAGGCACCTATTGATTTGACCTTTTTTTATTAAACGTGTTTAGCCTTTGTGACCCTTGTTGTTAAGAGAGGTAACCTAATAAAAGTTAGAATTGGGAAAACACATTCTCTAATCCTTAAATCGGCCTTTCTCAACCTCTTTACTCTGAAGGAATTTTTGAATTAATTTTCTAGGAAACTTTGCATAAAAATTCTTATATATCTACAGCGCTCGGTATGTTAGTATGATCAGCAAGTTGTAGATAGAATAATCCAATGTTAATTGACAATGTTCTTCGGAGTAGAAAATGTCATTATTCCAAGGATCTGTTTATTTTGACCAACTTATTTATCTACTTTTTTAATGCGGTTCCACCTCATCCACAAATTAAATCAACTCTAATGTAAGGTCTGTATGACGGCACATAATTTTGTACAAAATTTTGTTTAAAGTGTTTTTACAGAATTTTGTGTCGTGTCATTCAACAAAATTTTGTTCAAAATATTGTACAAAATTCTGTGTATTCATGTTCTAAAACCTACAGAATTTTGTACAAGTCGGCGTCGCATTGATGCGCAAACGAGCAATTTTTAGTGTTTTTTAACAATCACAGAGGGAAGAGAATATGAGAATATGTTTACCACGTGTTTACCCCGCCTACCGACACTCCAGGCAAATTCTAACAGAATTCTACTTTATCGACAGTCACAGGACTGTTTTGACAGTTTGACACCTATTCGCGCATACTCACACACAGAATTTTGTAGAAAATTCTGTTCAAAATGTTGTACAAAATTCTGTGCCGTATCATACAGCAAAATTGTGTACAAAATTCTGTAGATTCACGTTCTAAAACCGACAGAATTTTGTACAAAGTTGGCGTCGCATCGATGCGCAAACGATCAATTTTTAGTGTTTATTCCCAATCACAGAGGGCAGAAAAGAATATGTTTACTTAGTTTCCTCTATTTAGTTTTATCTAAAGCTAAATAGAGGAACACTATGTTTACCACTTGTTTACCCCGTCTACCGACACTCCACGCAAATTTTGACAGAATTCTACTTTATCCGACAGTCACATGACTAGGTAGGGGACTGGGTAGGCCTCCCACCTGGCATCGAGTCGAGGGTTTTAACTGCCGACCTTCTGTACCAAAGCCCAGCGCTCTTACCACTGGACCACACTGACGTATAATTAAACAAATAAAATGTATTTAATTACAAATTAAAATTACTCATTTAGAGCAACTACTATAAAAATACGTCGTACAATTTCTTTAAACAAACTTTAATAATAGAACGTATAAGCCCAAACAATACTATTAATCATTTCAACAGGTTTTATATAGGTTATTAAATCCTGTTGAAAATTTTAATAATGTTGTTTTGACTTTTTAATTACTATATATTTCAACGAATTAAGGTAGGAAACATTTACCAAATATAGAAAAAGTAATTAATAGACGAAATAATTTAATATTTCTAATCTTGCTTTCAAAAATATGTGATTACGTTTCGGCTTTTTTTGCAGCCTGTTTAAATCCAAGGGCAAGGAGCCAAACATCAAGCCCTAAAAATTACTCGACACTGAATTTTGGATTAATACATATTTTTGAAAATAGGCTGTTCTTGGAATATAAAACGATCCAAACAAGTGTTTCTATCATAAATGATGTGTATTGTGTAAAAGCGTATTGTTGTAAACAGGTGACTTTGAGATCGTGGTATAGTGTTTATTGAGAACATTCAGGAGCTTCCTGAATCAAACCGTAATCGCTTATTTCTTCTTCTCGTATACTTCTGCCTTTCGGCGTCAGATTTAAGACTATGTGTCTTCTTTAACCCATTTCTTCAATTTTTTTCTATTCCTTGCTATTATGTACTTTTATTTGATTTAGTGTCTTTCCCCTTAGTTTTCGTATTTCTACTATCTGTGCTATCCAGGATTTCCGAGGTCTTCCTCTTCTTCGCCTTTTCTTTAGTCTTCATTTTGTCGCTTTTTGTCGTACCAGCTATCTTCCTGAAATGTTTCATTTCTATGGCTATTATTTTGTTCGCGTTTTTTCTGATGTGGCCAGAAATGCCAGGGGTCTAGCATATAAGACAGTTGGCACTATTACGGTGTTATATACAATTTCACATTTTTATCGGTTTCCGTTTTTCCCAATATCGATTTGTGTTTAAGGCATAGTAAATACTGTTTCCCTCCCTCGCTCTGTTCGTTAATTCAGCCTCTTATGTCTCCATCCTCGGTGATTAAGCTTCCCAAATATTCATATGTTGTAACTCTTTCCAGACTGATCCCTTTCCATTTTATTTCTCTATTTTAATCTTTCTCTTTTCCATTCACTATAATGATTTTACTTTTATTGATATTCACTTCCATTTCCATCTTCTCTGTGTGCCTGCTTTAGTCCTCTTCCCATTATGAATTCATTCGATCTCCCTCCTGCTATCTGTTCTTTTCCTTTACTTTTTTATATACATATACATATCGTGGTATTTATTAGTTGAATTTGTACAGCCAGTTTTTCTAAGGACATCCATATACTTCTCCTACCTACTTTGTCAAACGCCGCTCTTAGACCTATGAATGTTAACAGTAGCTCCTCGCCTTTTTCTATTTTTCTTTCCATTAGATTCCCCATTATAAATGTGCGGTCACAAGTTTGTCTTTTAGGTCTAAATGTCGGTTGCCCATCATCCATTTTATGTTCTATCATTTTTCTCAGTTTCTCTCGGAACATACTGAGGAAAGACATATCCATCTGTAATTATCACAATTCGATTGTTCTCCTTTCTTATATATTGGCACAATATTCCCAATCCCCCGGTATATCTCCATGAGCCACTGCAAATGCGCCATAACGTTCTTTTACTTCCGCTCTCATTAATTTTTGTCATTTCTGGATACATTTGTCTTCTTCTCATACTTTCTCTATGCTTCTTCAACTTCCTCCCTAGTAGTAACGGATTCTCGAGCGGATTCTATTTACCCTATCCCCCCCTTTTTTCCCGCATTTATCGGTTTTACCTGGTTGCTGTTCAAACTTTCCATATTTCCAGTATTTCGTTTTTATCCGTCTTGACCTGACGATTTTTATCTTCTACTCCTCTAATTTGTTATCGTTGATTTCCTCTAATTTTTTTAATTCTAATCCAAAATGCCCTTCTATTTATCTTATACGCTTCGTTCATCCCTTTGACAAACTCCTCCTCACTATCTTGTTGCGATCCAGTCGCAAATATTTTTTCTAAGCATTCTTCTGTTTTACCTATTCCTCCGCCATTTTGTTCTCTTCATATGCTTTCCCACCCTTCTTATTCCACAGCTATTGCTTACTTATACAATATTTCATTGAATATTTTCCACCTCCTTTCCAATGTCCATTCCATTATTTCTGCTTCCAAATTGTGGACCTCCATATCAGTCTCTTCTTGATATTCCCTTTCTTCTGTCTTCCTGTTGAGTTTATTTATCGTTACCTTTATAATCTTCGTTTCTTCCTCTATCTTTCTAGTCTATTGTACGAGGGGTATTTATTAAATAAGGTCCGTTTTATAATAAGCAGAAAAATACTGTAAATATTAAAATTTTTTTTTTCATATTTTACATACTTTTATCTACTTCTCTACATAATTTCCATTTTTGTTCAAACATTTGTCATACCGCTCAACGAGCTTTTGAATCCGACGTCAAAGAAATTTGCCGCCTGTGAAGAAGCCCAATCCATGACTGCAGTTTTCGTCGTTGAACCGTTGACCACCAAGGAACTCCTTTAAGTACCGAAACAAGTGAAAATCACTGGGTGCAAGGTGTGGACTGTAAAGTGGATGATCCAGTTGTTCCATCCAAAAGACCTGATTAGACATTGTGTTTGTGCAGAAACATGTGGCCTTGCATTGTTATGGAGCAACATCACACCGGAAGACAGCAGGCCACGCCGCTTGTTTTGTATGACACGGCGGACTTTCTCAAGGTCACACAATACGCATCAGAATTGATTGTTGTGCCTCTCGGCATAAAATCCACTAACAAAATCCCTTTCATATCCCAAAAGACAGTTGCAATGATCTATCGTACTGGTATTGTCTGTTTGGCTTTCACTCTGGTTAGCGACGATGTGTGTAGCCATTCCATTGACTGTTTTTTGGACTCAGGAGTTATGTGAGACACCCAAGTCTCATCTCCTGTAACGATATGGTCCAACAATTCATCTCCTTCCTGATCGTATTTCACAGTCGGCGGGCGACTCAATTTTGTTAAACATTATAAACTTCTACCGCTCAGCACACAGGTAGACGATACGGCTGCAAATGGCGTCTAAACGCACGCAAAGCATACTGGGAGCAGACGCGCAAGCGCACTTCGGCGATCGCGCGTCATTCTCACTCTCATTCACAATGGACCTTATTTAAAAAATACCTCTCGTACTTTCAGCCTTTCTTTCCTCTGCTACCAACGTATATTTTTCTTCTAACTTTTTGTATTTGTATTTTAGGCAATTTTTAGGCAAATGCAGTTCTTTCACCGTCATCATATACTTTCACTGCAATTTCTTTATTTAGTTATATAATTAATTAATTTATAGCTCTTTATTATGGGTGTGAACATGCGCCCTTGTATTTGTGTGTGTGTGTATCAAACATTTTTTTGCAGGATGCTTATTTCAAATAAAGCACCCTCTACATTTTCAGGTTATTAAACACTCCATAACATTCGGAGTTAAACCCGTTTTTTGACATCTTCGACATATCACACATTCGCCGTTTTCAACAGTACAAGTAACCAGCGATCAATTATAACCGAGCAACAAAAGTTTGACTCATTCAAACTTTTGTCGTTCAACTATGAATCATCGTTGGTTTCTTATCAATTTGAATCTTGTGAAACGTGTGAAGTTTGTCATCTGTCTTGTTGAATGATTGGTTTCGTGTTTAAAAGTTAAATGCTATTATTTTGTTTATGAATTTCTGTCCAATTTCTTAGAAAAGTTCTTGGAAGTTTTCATACGACATTCATTGATGGTTTCTGCATAATCTAATTCAAGGTCTTTGAAAAATGTTTATGATGGTACTAATAGATTTTTTTATTAAAATGTAATCCTAACACAAAAACTACGTTTTCGACAGTTTCGATTTAATCTAAGCAATTTTTTCTTTTTAATTTTTCTTTAGCAAACGACAATTTACTCATACCCACAACAATTTCATCGATGTCATTTTTAATAATACACCTTGATTCAATTTACCTTATGATATGTACACGAAAAATTTATCAATATTCGGTGATTAATAAACGGAATCATCTGATCGCAGCTTCAGACAGTTGTATACAAACATTTAAAAAAAGAAACATCTTATCGATTAAAATAATCGGAGTCAAAAATAAAACTATTATAATAAGGTAGTAAAAAGTGTTCATTTTTCAATGACGATCTCTCTGGGGGAGTCCAGACTACGAAAACCCGGGTTAAATGAAGTCAAACAATTGTGATTATCACTGCAATATGTGGTTTGAATTGTTTATCATTCAGTAGCAAGGTGACAAAGAATTAATTTTACATAGGAATTTCCTAATTGTGGGGTCTGTGGTTATATAAAAAATAATAAGGATGTTGAAATTGCCGCGTTAGAACCGTGACAGCGGTATTCTGATTTCAAGCAAAGCAATTTAAATCGTTAGTTATGAACAAAGTTACTGCATTAAGTTTAATGGTTCAATAATCTGAAATTTAAATTTTTTGTAATATTTAACAATATTACTAAATTTTTCAGAAACTTTCACTTTTATTTGATAATACTGTGTTCATCATTGACCATTTAAATTGGTTTGCTTAAAATCAGAATACCGCGAATGCCTTATGTAAAAATAAAAAACTTTTATTTTTCCGGGGAAAACAAATATTAAAAGAAAATATACATCAAATTGTAAAAATTACTTTTTTAGAAAAAATACAAAACGGGAACTACAAAGTGATTTTTTAAAAAGTCAATTGCAGTAGCCTAGGTATTGTCCCGTCTATATTAAGCTTTAGAGTCTGACAATATGAAAATTGTAACAGAAAGAAAGAAATCTTGACGAAAAACCTGTAATTTACTTACCTTAATAAATTACAAATCAGTTGCAACTAAATACTTGTTCATTTTCACATTTTGTTGGGCCAAAATTTTTAACTACCTGAACTGTCACACAGTTTGACTGACATACAGGTAAATGTCATTCAAAGCTCATTACAGCTGACTGCAGACGGAATAGCTTTTTTTCTAGGCTTGCTGCAATTGTTTTAAAAAATCACTTTGTATATTGACTAATTTTTTATTACACTTGAGAAGCCAGAAAACTGTACGCCCAAGGAATTCCACCCTTTATTTCGGAAACACAAAAATAAGTTTTACAAAAGAAACAAAAACGTTAGAATGAAAATCTGCGGATCTAAGATATTAAGGCACGCACAAACAAATAAATTTTCGAAGGAAACGAAATATACATTAGAAAAATGTACAAAACTTTAATAACTTTATAGTTCAGAACGATAATAAAACATTCAAGCAAAAAAGTATCATAACACAGGAAATTACAAAATTCTAAAATCAAAAATAGAGAACATCTACACAAACAAAACAACTATAAAATAAAGAAGACATTAAAAAGGGGAAGAATAATAAAGAGACAAAGACATGAAAAAGACAGAATGGACGAACATTTATAAACTTCCACAGTGAACTGATATACAGGGTGTCAATTTAACAAAAAAAAAAACATACAAAGTGTTATATATCTGGAAGTAAAATGGGTATTGAACTTTTTACAGAAAACGTTTCTGCAATATAGAATCCTCATGACTCATAAGGTAACCCTCCATTTAACCCCTTAGACTAAATAAACCCACACAAAATGGTAACACCCACTTCACCAATTACTGTAAGTCATTAAAATTATCCAGAACATGGATTGGTAGAAGAGGACCAATAGAATGCCCCCAAGATCTTCAGATTTGACCCCAGTAAACTTTCTTCGTCACTCGTTGTCTGCAAAACTCAGCCTCAGTCCACTGCACAACTGTGACAAAGAATAGTTCAGGAGAGCTATTCCGCGACAACCTTCCAAAATGTTCGGAGAGAATTTGAGAGTAGATTGATACTATTGCCTAGAGAATAATGGAAATCATTTTTAACATTAAAACTAATATTTTGAATATTCAATATTTGAATTAGAATAAGTGGTTCAGAACCTTTGGAACCTTTTTCTAATGGATTTTCTATGAGCTTTTCAATGAGGGATCACAAAGTGGGTGTTACCATTTGAAATTTTTTGTTGGGGTACCTAGAGTTTCCTCATGAGTCATTATAATTCCCCCTCCGTGTTGTAGAAATGTTTTCTAGAATACTTCAATACCTATTTTACTTCCAAATAACACACTGTATGTTTTCATATTGACACCCTATATATAATAACCGTGAATTTCTAAAAAAATTAAATAAATGATAAACGTTTAGCGAGAAGGACAGCTAAAAGATTCGGGGAAGGGAACAGAATAGGGAGCAAATATTACCGAGGAGGGGGCGGGGGAGAGAGTGATGGGGGGTGGCGTGGGAGATCTAAGGGGGCGCGAGACAAAGCTAAATGCTAGTGGAACGAACAGTGATAAAGGGGCGGAGAGAGAGAAAGAGGGCGGGGAGAGAGGGGGTGGCGGGGGAGATCTAAAGGGGAGCAAGACAGAACTAAATGCTAGTGGAACAGAGATAAAGGGGCGGAGAGACAGAGAGAAAGGGCGGAGAGAAAGGGGGTGGCGAGAGAGATCTAAGGGGGAGCGAGACAGAGCTAAATGCTAGTGGAACAGAGATAAAGGGACGGAGAAAGAGAGAGAGAGGAAGAACTATGGACATAATTGATACACAAAATTAAATTGTGTAGATGTTTAGTAGTTTCAAAACTCGGAGAAGAAAAGTAAATAACGAGCGGAAAGAGAGGCACACGGATTTCTAATAGAATCGAAAAAACAAAGACCAAAAGAAAGGGAGGATAAGGTGAAGAATAATTGCAGAACGTTTTTCATTTTATGGAAAATATAAAATATACCATTTCAAAACAACTTGGGGTTTAATGTAAGCGAAACTTTGGTTTCCGTTTGTATTCCCTTATGTTCGGGCAAGCCAGTGGACACCCTATATGTTGTCAAATTTGTATAGTACATAATTTTTTTTTGTTGTACGTTTAACAGTAACATTGTATTGGGTTTTTATTAAAAATATCAAAATTATTGAAAATAAATATTTGACATGTATCACTAATACGGATGAATGATAATATTCCTAGCGATCCCAAATTTCAATGTGTTCAGTTTATAAAAAGCTTTAGAGGTTTTTTTCTTCTTCTTCTGTATATAGGCCAATGGACTGTTAATATTCTACAATGGAGTAGGTTCTGTTAGCCCTCCTTGCGCGTATGCCGGGCAGGAGGCCAACCTAACCCGTTGAAGAGAGAAGCGAAGTTCCACTATATGGTTTATGATGATCAAAGAAGTTCGAATGACAACCGGGACCGACGGTTTTAGGTGCTCCACTATGCAACTTCTAAAATTAATAAATATAAAAATTTTAAACTCCGTCTAATTTGGACAGCCTACAAATCCCTACAAACTCATTCTTTAAAACTATAATTATTATATGATTATAGGATTGAATTCAGACAGTGGTTCAAGTATACAAAATTATGAAGAACCTCCTTGCTACCACGATGTTTAGGACACCTAAATACACATTTCAACAACTAAGTTGTCATATTCAATCCCATGGACTTCTATTGTTGACTTAGTGAGGGACTTATCTTCTTCTTATTCTTGAGCTAAAGTTGCTTTAGGTAGACAGCCTGAGTTCATCAGTTCCTACTGAAGATGGCAACTTAGTTGTCGAAATACGTATTTAGGTGTTCTAAATATCGTGGTGGTAAGTGGTTTTCCAAAGTTTTAGACAATTATATTAAATAACAAACAGGTTGTTTTATATATACAGTTCAGTTATTTCAACTAGTTTAAACGATTTTTCAGAATTATGAAAGCACCAATGAATGTGTATCTTTTTCCTACTAATAAAAGCTGTATTTCTCTTGGTTTCCGAGATCCCAACAGTACACTAATCAATGTGGGATACCCTGTATAAACAAGCAAAACAGTAATTTCTGTATGGGTGACCCTGTTTCAGGTACAAAGACCAATTACAAGCACTTAAACGGTGCATTAATAAACATTTAAAATAGTAAAAATCTAAAAAAAAAAAAACGGAAAAGAAAGTCATGCTATTATTACATCTGATGAAGTCCAATACTTCTGGGTGGAAGCACACAGGTAAATAAACCAGTAAAATTAAGCTTAAACACCACCTTTAATCGTTTTTTATGTTTTATAACAAAACAAGATAAGTGTAGCTGAGGCTGGACTTAATTGTCGTTACATAAATCGTCAAAATTGTTGTGTTATGAGTCAGTAATCATTATTATGATCACGTCAGAAGAGGGGTTAACTATGTGGAAAATTGTGAATCACATTTTTCCTTGAGGAAGTAGAGGAAATAAATTTTAGGAGATAAAAAGTGGGAGGGGCACCACGAAGGCGGATTACTTTAATCCCCTGATACATAGAAATTTAATCTCGAGCCTTGTTTCTGAACGGTTACGTAACTATTAATTATAGCTATTACTTTCCTAAATTCGACTCTGCAGGAGACGAGTAAATGCAACAAGTTTCGTGCAAAAACAACTCGGTTTAAAGGGATCCAAACATTTTTGCGAGCTTACAGCGAGTGGTTAAAGCTATTTCATACCAATTCCGTAACATTTATCCTCCGGAACTGCCTGCCACCCACTCATTTTAATTGAATAACCTCTTAATTATTTAAAAACAATAATAAATCGACACAAAACTGCACACACACATAACAACACTCACTCCTCGAACACCATTGCAGTTTGTTTGTAAACGTGTGATGCCATCTATCGTTACCAAACATTACCACCATTGGCCTTCATTTAATAGGCGGTAAATTTCAAATTTTGTCTGTAAGTCCAAACAATATTATATTTAATTTCAACGGGTTTTATTAGATTTTTTCCACTTCATAAGTATTTGGTAGCAACACTTTTAAATTTTAAAAAGCAGTATAAAGAAACATGTGTAGTTGGAAACAGGCGAATAGCACACTGTATGTTGGTTTCGAACTTTGCTATGATTTTCTATTCCAAACTTTCTAACAAGGGGGGATTTAGACTACTTCACCCCAAACTATGCACTTAAAGATTATTTTACTTTTAAGTTATCTAATTTAAGTTTACAATTGCAATGCAAGCTAGATACTTTGGATTTTACCAGGTACCTCCTTAAGAGTGTATTCCTTTATTAAATAATATTTATTATATCATTTATCAATAAAAAATGTTGAATTAACGAAACGGAATAAATTGTTCAATTATTTATTAGATGTGCTTAAGAGAGACAATTCTATTTAAATAATAATATCTCTTGCCATATTTTTAAATTATGTCTATTAATCAAGAGAAAGATTTGCATAGAAGCTGAGTTTAATATGGTTTAATCCTCTGGTTAACTGATAAACGCTTATATTCAACACTGCCCAATACTGAAAAACTGGCCTTATAACTAATACGAAAGTTCAACTTCTCTTGATTCTACCAAATACTTTAATATATTAATACAGGAAACTCGTATAAGTTTAGCATGATCAAATGTGGGACATTGATAGTGGCGTCATCTAAGCAGTTCGGTGGGCAAGTTTCAGTAAATTTGGATAATAAATTTACAGATTACTGTTTTAAATTCATGTTAATAAATAAAAACCTAACCCTACAAAATGTTATAAATTTAACCACTTATTTAAACTTACAAAGTTACAGTAAAATATCATAATTATCAAATATTATTAATTAAATAAGGTTTTTGCTATAATAAAGTAAATGGCATTTGCTTTAAATGTGCCAAATACAAATCTTAGTGGCCCACTAAGCCGCACGGAGCGCTGCAGTCAGTGTCACGAGATTTTCGGCGAAGTTTCCTGTATTAATATATTAAAGTATTTGATTCTACTTTGTAATACAAGGCTCGCTTGAAAAGTTCTCAGAATGGAGTACAGATGGGGTTAGTTAGTAGTTTTGTAGTTGCCCGTAGTGAAACGAAAGTTGATTTGTCGTGGACGGCTGTGAAATATCAAGTCGTTCTGTCAAGTTTGCATCCCGATTATACTATAACAGTATTTTTGTTTATTTAAAAAAAATCAATTAACCTTCCTCAGTCGTGCTGTAATCAGCATTTTTGTAAAAAGTAGTTTGCCTACAATAAAAATGTGTACCTATATGAAAAATAGTTTAGGGTACGCTCCTGTGCTACTGTCTATAGGTAAACCTCTGAATTTAAACTTGATCCTAACTGTTTGGATCACTTGGACAAAAACAAAGACTTAATGAAGCAAAAAAAAAACTGTTTTTCATCAAGATAATGCACGTGCTTATACAAGCCTTGTGTCCGTCCCAAAACACAACGAATTGTAGTGCAATTTGCTACCACATCCAATGGCATACCTACTCAAAATTTAGTATGGGGGGAACCGCGTTGAACGAATAAAAATAATATTAATGCAAATTCAACCAAATTAATTGCATTGCACTATTTTCAACTTGAGAGTACACAGACCATGTAAATATTTTCAAACCATTTGTATTGAAAACTTCAGTTATGATTTGTAGCACAGGTCGCTAGAAAATCAAAATTTGGTTTTGGTGGTTTCCACAACTTTTTCACAATCGACATCGGTATATCGGTACTGACATATTAATAGCGCGACGTTGCTATCAACATCCTTTTTCGATTTCTTTTTAAATAGGTCCATAAAATACTCTGCGTAGGTTTTTCAGTTAATTTGAAGCACAAAATGAATAGTCTTTTTGGACTAATCGTTTTATATTGGTGTATATACTTGTATATGTTAACAAAACCGTTTTTCTAAACGTTGTTTAAAATGCTAGCCTCTTTGTGTATGAATATTGCCTTTCCAAGAACTAATATTTGTTCGTCGCAAAGGGATACTATTAGATAGAATTGAAAATTAGGGCAGTCAGCAAGTCCAAGCGTCTAAGTAAATAACAGGATAGCGTGAATTAATTGTTGAATGCAATGAGGTGGTGGATGTCCACGTATTTGCTACCTGTAAGGTGGTGTAGATGAGCTGTGTGCAGCAGTAGCTGTTGTGAAAAGCTGTAAATACTACTTTTGCTTTTGATGCTGGTTTGTGTTATTCTGTTCGGGGACTTGCGAGCTCGCCAAGATGCACGGGGGTTGTGTACCCGCGCAGGGTTCCGTAAAGAACTGCATAATGATTCGCGGGTCGGTGATCCGGGCTGATCATTCGACCTTACCTGGACGTAGTTGACCGAGTGTAGTATCCAGTGATCTTGCACTTTGCAGGGTGGCCTATTGCCTGGTGGTAACATTCGGTTGCCCCGTACTCGTTACTGGTTAGGTACATAGAAATAAAAGGCATGCGACAACATAAATAAAACAATAAATTTTAATTAGGAAAATATTTTTGGAAATTTTTGTAGTGTTTTCTTCTATTTCTTTGGGTGGTGCTAAGTCCCCTTGGCCCGCTCTCTGGGTGTGCCACTGACCACATCCACTTAGTTCGCCTGATGTTACTCCGTCCAACTTCCATCTTTTATCTTTCTTAGCTGGAAAATAATTCCTCGATGGAAAAATTTTCGTCGAAATTGGCTAATGTTTGTATACCTTATGGAATTGCTGTTTCCTGATAAAAAAGGATTGAAAAAAAATTAGAACATACCATGCATTTAAAAACTTATGTCGTAGCTCCATGGTTATGTATTCGTGTGGCTAACCTCACGTCAAATGTGGCCTAAGAGCCTAGAGATGCTTGGAAAACCGCGTCCTAGATCTCGCTCTTTCAAATAAAATACAATACAATACAATACAAAAACTTTGGAAAATAGTTGATAGACACTACCACTACAACTATCTTGCTGTTGAGGATGATATTGGAAAATAAAAATACTTTTATGGTGATATATATGTCTATTTCATTCCGAAAACTTTCTAAATGAGCCTCATATACAATTATTTTCTTACCCTTATAATTAAGATTCGTAATATTTATAAAATACTGTTGGCTTAGAAAATAAAAATTACAATGAATAGTTTATTTCTAAAATAAACTTATGTGCTATATCACAACAGGTATTGCAGCAGGTCCAATGCGATTTCGATAAGCCCCACGGTTCCCTACAGGATTGCCCCCGATTTGAATTTGAATTTGTATCAGATTTTTACCTTTGGTTTCGACTACAAAGACATAACAATATATAATTCCTACGTAAGCTATTGCCGCTATTATTCCAAATGGAATATAATTATTTGTAACATCTCTTACTTTTATAAAATACTTCGTAAACAGGAAAACTTGAATCCAGAAGCATATCTCAAGGGTAATTTTTGCTCGACCATAAACTTGATATGGAAGGTACTCAAAAAGCAATATATCAGTATATGTGCCGAGCCCTACTTCATAACTAACTACAAAACTGTTCACCATAAGCACCGGCATCCACCCATACCGATCTAAGCTCCAAATGTGATGGTCCTGTGAGAACAAAAACACAAATATGACAGTCAAAATGATTGCCGTTAAACTTGTGCTAAGTAAAAGAGGTTTGCGGACACCAAATGGAACACGGTAGTGGACCGTAGTGGCTATGAAATTACTAATATACAGGAACAGACCAAATGTAATAGTGTTGTATGGTTCGTAAACATGGTCAACATCTTCCCAAAGCATTAAAGTGTAAAACACTAAAGCATAATATCCGGAAAACACTTGGAAGAAAGAGAGCCCCAGTACTACTAACAAGCCTTTCATTACCACTTTTGAATATAACATATATTTATATGATTCGGTATTCAAGTTGCGTATTTCTGCATCCTTTCTGAGTGATCGCATTTCTGTATTAACGTTTGAAGGACCTCTGTACCAACCTAAAGCCTTTTCGGCTTTGAGTTCGCTCTTGTTGTATAAAAAAACGGGACTTTCAGGCATCGATACGAGTAGCATTGTGTTTACTGCCGGAACAATGGCACATATTACGGTAAGAATAAACTTCGACCAAAAATATCCAATTATGTACGAAGCTAAAACGCCCAGCCAAACAGAAGATCGAAAAAATACGATCATGTGTGGCAAATTTCCCCGATGCACAGTGTCCATCAACAGACATTCTCCTCCGATTAGATTAGCTATTGAAAGGAAACCAGAGAGGAATCGACCAATTAAATATGATTGAAGTCTTCTAACGGTCATCATTACTATAAAAGTTAGGATATACAGTGGAGCTTGCAGAATTAACGTATGTTTTGGTCCTATTTTATAAACTGCGTAAGACCATGGTAAAATTCCGGCCGAACATCCTAGCGGCATTAAACTGGTCGCCCAACCAAAATCTTCTTTCGATAAGTTATATGTATTCATTTCACCCATTAAATGATGCGCAGAGGGGCTTGACCAACCTAATATTGTTCCAAATGAAAATGCTGCTAAACTTGCTTAAAAAGAAATACATGTTATTCGCAAAGTATTCGGGGAGAGCAATCGTGGAATGAGATACCTGCCAGTGCTGCGTAAAACTGGGTTATATATCGACCCCTATTTTCGTGTTTAAGGCGCTGTTGTAATATTTCTTCTGTCATTGTGTATGGGCTTGACCTTCCAGACTCGCTGCCCTGTGAGGTACTTGAAACAGCTATATCCGCCCTGTCAGTTTGCATTTGACTTTGCAGCATAATCGAGTATGGACTGACGTAAATAATAGCCAAAAAATTATCAAAATGTCATAGTGACACCGAGCAGGGTGTCCAACATAGGATGTACGAGGGATATTTTTTAAATAAGGTCTGTTTTTTAATAAGAAGAAAAATACTGTAAATATCATTAAAATATATTTTTTTCCATATTCTACATACTTTTATCTACTTTTCTACATAATTTCCATTTTTGTTCAAACATTTGTCATGCCGCTCAACAAGTTTTTGAATTCCGACGTCAAACAAATCTGCCGCCTGTGAAGAAACCCAAACCGTGACTGCAGTTTTTACTTCTTCGTCGTCGTTGAACCATTGACCACCAAGGAACTCCTTAAGTACCGAAACAAGTGAAAATCTCTGGATGCAAGGTCTGGACTGTAAGGTGATCCAGTTGTTTCCATCCAAAAGACCTGATTAGACCTTGTGTTTGTGTCGAAACATGTGGCCTTGCACTGTCATGGAGCAACATCACACCGGAAGACAGTAGGCCACGCCGCTTTTTTCTATGGCACGCCGGAGTTTTCTCAAGGTCACACAATACGCATCAGAATTGATTGTTGTGCCTCTCGGCATAAAATCCACTAACAAAATCCCTTTCCTGTCCCAAAAGACAGTTGCCATGAACTTTCGTGCTGAAATTGTCTATTTGGCTTTCACTCTGGTTGACGACGATGTGTGTCGCAGTCCCCAGTTGAGACGGCTTGTTTGCTTTAGTCCCTGAAAAGGTCGCTACTTGTTTCTTACCCTTGTCGTTTTTACCCAAAATGTGTTCCCAGACGCCTATCCGCTTGTATCCAGTCTTACAATCGCTTGTTACAAAATGCCCCGGTTTTAATTTCCCTTATCAACTTTATTTCTTTAATTCTATTAGACTACTAATACTATACTCCGTCAGATTTAGAAAGACTTCTGAGCTGAGAAAGGCCAGCCAGGTAGCTTGACCCAGACGCTTGTGTAAACACAGCGGTTCTCAATTGTCGTAGGTAGGACAAGGAAAGTAATTAGCTTGGGTTTCTGCAAAACAATTACTCCTATATTATATTTGTTATTATATAACCACATGGGACGAGATGGTTACGGCGATAATAAGGTTCTTGATATGTGAAATGAGGCCTTACAACAGTTTACAAAAGAAAAATGGCAAAATTATGTTTCGCCACACCGAAAAAAATATTAAGATTACTGGGCTAAAGAATAAATCTTCGACAAAGACAGTGTTGCTCCATTAATCATAACTGTTGATGGAAACGGTTCTGATAGCGATACCGTTTTCAGCGAGAACGATGAAGATAATTTTTAAGGGAGTTGTTAAGCGCTTGAGAGGCGCCAAGTCAGTTTTAAATTGTTATATTTTTCCTTTTTCCACTGTTTATCATTAATACGTAATATTGTATTCCCAAAACTAAATTAAATACACAACTTCCATTTACTAAATGAATAAATATGGAATGTGAACTTTTTAGAAACTCTGCTTGCCCGAGGTTAGTTTGTCTCCGCCCCTGACTCTAGGAACTAACACCGCTTCACCGCTAGTGAGATTATCTCTTTCTAGCATGCGTAAATATGAGGGAACGTAAGTCGTATACGATTGGAGCCTAATTATGTTGTTGGCCCTTTCTGGCCTTTCTCTTATCCGCGTGTAAAAAGAGGACAGCAGTTCAAACCGCTGTCTTAACTTGCAGGCCCCAGAAGTCTTTCTAAATCTGACGGAACATACAAAAGACTACAAAAGCCCCCTTAAGCTTTCAATCGCTTAGCTTTCACTGCCCTTCCCTCCGTCATTCTGCTTTCCCTGTCGATCGCCAGTCCTTCACCTTTGATAGATCGTCAGGTGTAGACGGTGGTAATCCTCCTTCCTTCCGTCCTAGGTATGCACACACACGCACCCGAACTTGATAGACAGTTTGCACCCAAAATATTTTTTGAAAGTCTCGCTAAGCTATTCTGCTCGAGCGCGTTCAAAACACATCCGTTCCCGAGCGCGTCGCCAACGCCCCAAAACAACATGGAGCCTAATTAATACAGAAATTAATAAATCAACGTCTTTTCATAATAACATAAACCTAAATATAGACGGAGCTATTACTGAAGATCCCTTAATAGTCTTAAATGCATTTAGAGACTATTTCGCAAAGTTAGCCTCCACTTGTATTGCAAACATTCCCAATAATAATAACAATACAGCTACTGATAAGTTACGATTATTGAAATTAAATAATGCTAACTCTTTATATCTTACACCAACAACCCCCCAGGAAATGCATAATATAATACACCTTCTAAAAAATACAAGTGCTATTGGCTCTGATAGTATTCCAGCACAAATTATCAAATTGTCCTCGGAGATAATATCCAAAATATTGTCCTACCTCGTAAATTGCTGTTGCTGTTGCTCTGGACATTTTCCTTAACAATTTAAATTTTCTAAAATTATTCCCATTCTGAAAAAAAAAGATAAGAACTTAGTCCAGAACTATAGGCCAATATCTATATTACCGGGCCTATCAAAAAATTTTGAAATTGTTATTAAAAATTGACTATCGGATTTTCTTGAAACAAATCATTATCTTTGTCACAACCAACATGGATTCGTGCGGGGCAAATCAACATCCACTGCTCTGCATGATATATTAAGTGATGTACTGCGCAGTGGCGGCTCGTGAGTTAAGAAAGAGGGTGGGCACAAGAAAAAACTTACCTATTTTTTGTACATAAAGTCCATTCTCCTATTTTTCATGCTGGAAAAGACGTCTATGACTTTGTTGTCAAAATCCGGGATAGACTGGACGAACTTCTTTTCTATTGATAGGACCGCCAATGCGTTCAGTCGATCTTTTTGCACACAATTAACTTCCATCATTGAAAAA
>JABXWE010003943.1:0-11064 GCA_014611495.1 Limonius californicus
TTGCAAAGCCTCTGAAAGTTCCCATTGGTCCGCTTGACGTACTTGTGTAGTCTGGATATGCCGATCGAAAACAATTCTTAGAATTCTTAGTTGGCAGAATGGCCGAAGTCGCACGTTTAAGAATTTTTTTCTAGAACAATTTCGTTTAGGTGAGAGTTTTTGCGGCAGGGGGAATGCCAGTGAACGCTAGCTTCTGGGAGAGAACAGATGTGGTTTTTGGAAACCGGGTTGTTGGCAGCTCTCTTCTGCTACGTGAATATATCGCATCGTTTTTTGCCTTACGCAAAAGAATCTTCGACTTGTGTCGGATTAAAAATATTAGCAGAGTGTTTGCGTTTTGTAAAGACAATTCAGTGAAATTGTTGTTTCGACTTGTGTCGGATTAGAAGTCGTCAACCCCGTGACAGCCTTCTTTGAGCCGTCGCAAGTGACAATCCCGTACACCGGCGAATTGGGGATTTTGCTTCCTGAAGTTCCCGTCCTTCGTTTTCTTCGTCAAAGTCCTGGCCCGTAACGTTGTCTCCGTCGTGATCCAGTCTTCACGGGCGTGCCCGCGAATTGGTTGACGGTTTGATGCGTCCGAATAAATAATAATAAAATGTACAGCATTTAAATCTTCTTCTAATAACTGTTTCCCATTAGGCTTTAGCATATCGGTAACTATTTCCTCGCATTTTGTTCTAGTTTACGCACGAAAATCGCTTGTTTTAACATCACTGGCTGTGTCATGCCTTCACGCGTTATGCTGAATCTTACAGTTAGAACACGCTGAATGCCGGGTACTGCCGAGAGCCGGCGTCGAGAACCGACGTGAACAATAAAACTAAAACTAGGATAAACTAAAATAAGATTGATTTAAAATTGGTATTTCAAGTATTAGTTACTCGATCTTGTGATAAATTAATAATTTTCAATTTTGTGTTCCTAAAACAATACATTTTGTGTACTGGTTGCATTTTATGACTAACCAGGATCAATGACCAAGAAAACAGTACTGTACTGGTAAAACTAGTACATAATATGGTCACCTTATTTTTATTGAAGTGGCGAAATTGGAACTTCCTTCTGTAGAATGATGTATTATTGATTTTGAAAATAAACGAATTTTAAAATTTTAAGACGGATATATCAAATTAAATTTACAAGTGTATGTGACTAAGCTGAACTAAAATCATTAAAAATTCGATTGAGTATGCATCTACGAAAATTTGACAGAGCACAGTATTGCGACATATATTTTTTGGTTATCATATTTTTAAAATTTATTCATATGCGACTATATGAGCTTCTCAAACAAAACAACCCAATTATTTTTCAAATATCCAAGTTCATCTTAGAAAACATTGCAATACCTTTATTCAGATAAGAATTCTCTGTATCATAAGTAGAAATAAAAAATAGCTATTAAAATTTTCAATTGAGCTGTACAGGTCTAATAAGAATTACTTTAAATTTTTTACAATATTCCATAGATTAATCCTCAACACACGGTGCCTACTTTGGTGGACGATGATGGTTTCACAATATGGGACAGCCACGCAATTAATGCTTATCTTGTCCGGAAATATGGAAAGGACGACTCTTTGTATCCGAAGGATTTTAGAAAGCGTGCTATAGTTGATAATAGACTGCATTTCGAGTCAGGATCTTTGTTTCCTCCTCTCCGAACTGTCAATGTAATATATTGCTCTAAATAAAATATTTGTCTAATTTTTCTATTTCTAGTTCGCATATTTTGCCAAACAAATAAAAGAAGTTCCAGCACACATGGTTCAAGATATAAAAAATTCCTATGACTTCTTGGAAAAGTTTTTGGAAGGTCATAACTGGGTTGCTGGAGATGTTCCTACCATAGCAGATTTCCATATACTCTCGACCATGTCATGTTTGGATTATCATGTCAAGGTGGATTCAAAAACCTATCCAAATATTACCGCGTGGATGAAACGCGCAGAAGCACATCCTTGGTTTGCCTCGAATTCTAAATCAAAGCACTATTTTGTCACTTTTTTGGATTCTGTAAAACAATAAGTGTATTATTGTAATATTTTCGGTATAATTTTAATAAAATCTTAGAAGTACTGCTATTACAATTTAATTGGTTACCCGTCATCTGTGGCAGATATTTTCCATTTTTATGATCGTTGATAGTAAATAAGAAAAGTGGAGCTTTTAGCAACCGTATTTTAGAGTTTCGTTTGCAAACTTTTAACTAAAACTTATGGAATCCATATGACACTATACATTGAATGAAGTTTACTATCAAGGAGACGAAGTACGAGACTTTATATTAGAAGAGTTAACTCTTTGCTCATAAACATAATTCATCCTTTGACCAGTGCGGTCAGTTGTGTAAATAGGAAAACCGAATACAGACGTATTTTAAAAAAAGCGGGAACACAAACCTACCATACCATTAAAAATTTCAAATCTCTAATTGAACTCAAAACATAATCACAATTACCACACCAACATTACATAATCATTTCCATATCTATATACAATACAATAGCATATCACTTTATCATACTTTCCAATAAAAAAAGTAATCCGCAGAAACAACATACACTATTTTTAAGTAGCTTCTACGGTAAAGGAGTGGTGGCAGGTACATGAAAACTGTATGAACTGAGAGTATGAAATAAGAGAGCAGTCCCAAACAACTTTATTACTGTGCATTTACCTATGCAGGGATAAAACTTGTCAAAAATAAAAGATCGTGGCATGGCCTGTTGAGAACTGTTGCGACATTTGTTTATACTAGACGACAACTTAGATAGTGAACTAAACGGCACCTCTTTCTAACTAGGTTATATAAACCAAACAGCAGTGCGTACGAGTCGATTCTAATGTAGACGTAAATCTGTATTTCAGTATTTCTTTGTGAGATGTACGGCCGTATACCTACTTAAAATATTTCGCATGCGTTAGAAAGAGATGCAAGTTAAAGTTATGCATTTACAACTGTTACTGCGCTTATCCTTTACCGAGGAAGCTAGATGTAAAAGCGAGAGACCTGAAAGTGCGCCTTGTGTCGGATAAGAAGTAAAGCCGTAGGCCCGTGCCACTGCGATGTGTGACAAGTACAAAATCACTACTGGGTTTGAAACTACCTTAGATATAGTGGTTCCACAGTTAATAGCGGGCTACTACTAGCGAGTTATCGTAAGAGACGTTGAAGTTATCTAAATAAAAGAAAGATGCGGATATACTCGTTTACCTGTTAACAACCGGTCTAGTTTTCGTTTTTAGACCGGTTATAGCCAGGTAAACGAGCATATCTGCATCTTTCTCTTACGTAGGTAACTTCTTCTTCTGTTTCAGTAACATATAAGTAATGTAATTGCAAGAGATATACAGTATATTTGTTCTATTCGATTGTGTTATGTTATGTTCTGTTCTGTTCCTTTCCGTTCTGTTCCGTTCTGTTCTGTTCTGTTCTGTGATTTTTAATCCTGTAGCTTTAACTGTAGAACAATTATAGCTAGAATTCACAGTTAGGGTGTACATGGTTGGCAAATTTCGATGTTTCCAGAGAGAACTATAGAAGATATGGAAAACTGGACGCACGCCCCCCCCCTCAATTCTCGATTTCCTTTTCCGAATCAAACTCGATGCTTGAATTCAAAATTGACTATTGTCTTTTGTTTTTGAGTTACTCCAGAAAATTTGCATTTTCAACTTTTCGTTTTATCGCTGTACCTTGCGTATTTATGTAAATAGACAAACACAATTTCTACGTTTTGTTATGCATTTTTTTGATAAGAATGCAGTGGATTAGTCAATTTATAAAAAATTCGTAGAAATTCCAGTTATGACATAAAGTTGTATTTTTTATATGGAACTCATGGCATCATGAAGAAGAAGATTTTTTCCCATTGCAGTGAAATTTGCACACCCTGTACATGTACAGTAAGCCAATAATGACTGCAGTGCCTAGAGATGCTTGGAGAATCGCCTCTTAGATATCTCCCTTTCAAAGAAGCAAAACAACTATAATGTAATACTACCATTGAAAATAATATTCAACGATTTAATTTAGCAAAATAATAAATACTATCTAGCTTGCGTGCCTCAAAATTTGGATTTATCCACTGGTATTTTTGGTAACTGTTTTTCTGATTTCAATTAAAAGAATACGATTGTAGATTGTTCAAACACAAATAGTAATATACTCGAAGCTGTAACAAGTTTTTGATATTATTATTAAATATAAATTATATCAACTATGTATTAATTTTTGCCGCAACATACAAATAGTACCCGCCCCTCATTTTTTCTTGTGATTTAATGTACACAATGACATAGATAACGCCAATTACCAGGTGGTAAGCTCTCCGCAGCTAATAGGAAATTATTGGGAACAGCAATATATGCGTGTTAGCATGACATGTACACATTTTCATAAAAATCTAATTAGCAGTCAGCGTATCGGGTTTTTTTTTTTGATAATGTTAAACAAAATTTCTTCTAATAATTGCCATAACAAGTAACATTGAATCATAATGACTTGCTAGCAATTTATCTGTTGGTGACGCTGTACTATCTTTGTGTGTACTATTTGTTATTACCATATAACTTTTCAGATTTACCAGAGGAATGCAAGCAATTCCTGACATTTCAAGTTTAGCCAAAAGAAATACATAAACACTTCTGTTATTATTCATCATCGAGGCGGCTGATCACATTCAATGAAATAAGCGGCTTCCTATCTCCTGTTTATCATGGAGGGATTGGAGACTGGAGTCAACATTATGCCAACTCACGGTGCGTAATTACTCGTACGTAACATGCTTATAAGTATCATCCGGAGGATCTCGTCCGTAATTCGATTTTTTAACTGATGCACATTGTTACCATATAAGTAGCAGATCTCTGTACTGAAGAACGAAAAAGAACAGGTTCATCGGTGGGTATAGTGGTTGGATTAACTTGCTCTCCTATTATTGCTCGCACACACCCGGTTGTCGCGTACGAAATACATGACATGTGGGATGTGGTGAGCAATGAGTTATACGTGGGTTAGTTTGTATACGATGGCACCAACGTTGTACATTTTGTACGGTAGTCCTTGTGTTTCTTTAGATATTATAGAAGTTCAGTACGCTGATGGACAATTCGTAGGTCCTGCTGCATTCCTCGAGGTGGAGTACGCCTTATTAATTTCCAAGCACAATTTAAACGTGTTCCTTTTTCATATTTATTTAAGTATTGCTGTTAAGAAAAGTAATCATGAATCAGATATCGATAAATAGTTTATGAAAAGATATTATTAGATAGTTAGCTATGCTACAAGCGATTTATTAAATTTTACAGCTAAGCTATACTAGAAGTTATTACTTTTAAAGTAGCTAACCACACTACAATTATTATTTCGATTTTCGGACAAATCTGATTGAAACCCAGTCTTACCTGAAATATTATTGATAGTACACCAGGGTAATAAATATTGGTTAGGCATGTTGAAGAAGCTATGTTTAGATAGTTTGCTATGCTTCAAGCTACTTAGTAAAATTTGTAGTTAAGATAAGTTACAAATTGCTTCTCTTAAAGGAGACTAGGGTTACTATTAAAGAAGTACCTATTTAATGCAAACCTAACTTTAACTATAAAATGCTTCTACTACTGCCCCACAGGTAACTTCATTTCTTCGCTGTTCCTCATGGCATCAATCATGAATCAACCAAAACAAATTTACAGTGCTTACACACCAATTTACGTAATTAAATGAACAAGTTATATCACACTAAATGCTATTGTCAGCTTGAATGAACATTTCAATGTATCCATACAGGATGTACCGGACCAATTGTATTAGTAGGGCTTCTGGGATTTTCCTTGTTTGAAATGGAAGTAAATAAAGCATTGGAATAGCTATAAATTCAGAATTTTTAAATAATTTCAGAGCGGGGCTCAACAAGTTTGTTTGGTTTGGATTAAAACTTATAATACATCTTTGAAATTGCAATCCAGCCTTTATATACGAGAAGTTAATATACAAACTTTGTCTTTGAATTAAGAAAACCGCTTAAAAATTGCACATTAGCTTTTACTCAAAACCAAAGAACATTTATACTTAAAACTAAGCATGCCTGAATTTTTCGTTTGCGGTTTCAAATGTTTATAAACATTTACGCATTTATATTTTTGAGGCACTATAAAGTTATATTAAAAAAATTGCAATTACTAACCATTTAACCTACTCTGTTTCATTGTCATAACTGAACTTTATATTACCTTCTGTAAGTACCTACAGCTCATAATTGGTGCAATTATCTTCAGCTATATCCTCAATCTATTTTGCAATTGAAAAATAGTGTAGTTGCTTGCAATCAAGCTGCTGCCTTAAAAAAACTATTAGGTATATAATTTTTTTTTGTTGATTTTCAGCAATTTGTAAAAGTATGCGTAGCTTGTTATTTACAAAATGCATCATGACGGTGGTAAGAAACATTAATTTTTACCTTTCTACAATATGACACTCCATTTATGAGTCTGTTATAAATTACAGCTGATTTATTCGAAACAGTAAATAGAATCAAGGGCGGCAGCTGCCCCCCTTCCCAGATGGAAAAAATACGTGTATTTCTACAATTTGGAAGGCATCGAAGGAGAAAGAGAATTGTGCTTCAAAATGTGGAATAAGGTAAAAGAAGCGCCAGATATCATCGAGGTTTTACAAAAAAGCAAAGCGTTCTTTCCAACCATTAGAAACATGCTACTGATTGTACTTTCACAGCCCTGCAAAACAAGCACTATAGAGCGTTCATTCAGCTCCCTTCGCTATATTAAAACGTGGTTTAGAAACATTATTGGTGAAAATAGGTTAAATAGCTTAGCCATGCTAAGCATTCATCGTCAATGGGTTTTAGCAAACAAGGACCAGGCAGCTGGTCGCATTCAATGACGTAAGCGGCTTCCTATCTACTGTTTATCATGGAGGGATTGCAGACTGGAGTCAACATTATGTCAATTCACGGTGCGTAATTACGGAACATGCTCATAAGTATTTTCCGAAGGATCTTCTCCGTAATTCGAATTTGCAACTGATGCACATTGTTACCATCTGAGTTATACGTGGGTTAGTGTGTATACGATGGCACCAAAGTTTTACATTTTCTAAGGTAGTTCCTGTGTTAGTTCTACACTGATTACAGCAGATGGGTTACGCCTTTCTGTAGTTATTATAGAAGTTGAGTACGAAGATGGAAAATTCGTGGCTCCTGCTGCATTCCTCAAGGTGGAGTATGCCCTATCAATTTACAAGCACAATTGTGCCAATTGTGTTCCTTTTTTCATATTTATATAAGTATTGGTGGTAAGAAAAGTAATCATGAAAATATTTTCAGTACTACCACACGGGTACCAGATATTGATTAATAGTTTCTGAAAATATGTTTTTAGATAATTAGCTATACTACAAGCCATTTAGTAAAATTTGTAGGCAAGCTACATTAGAGGTTATTACTTTTAAAGTAGTAATAGATATTGGTTACTCCTGTTGAAGAAGCTATGTTTAGATAGTTAGCTATGCTACAAGCTATTTATTAAAATTTATAGCTAGTTAATTTCTTCACTGTTCCCCATGGCTTCAATCAGGAAACCACCAAAACAAATTTACAGTACTTACACACCTATTTATATAATTAAGCGAACAATATATTGCAACTTTCGCAAGCTGTATCACACTAAATGCAACTGCCAGCTTGAATGAACATTTGAATATATCAGTACAGGATGTACCAGATTAAATTAAATTACTAGGGCTTCTGGGATATCCTTTGTTTGAAATGGAAGTAAATAAAGCATTGGGATTATCAAGCTATAAATTCAGAATTTTTAAGTAATTTAAGATATAAGATGGCCTTAATTTCAGAGTGAGGGGGCTCACAAAAGCTTGTTTGGTTTGGATTAAAACCTCTTATAATAGGACATTTTTAAAATTGCAAAACTAGCCTTTATATATGAGAGGCTAATACACGGACCAGCAGAAAAACCGGACGGTTTTGAAATGGTTTTTACGTTTTTCCTATTTGAGGTAGGCGGCGTAGAAAAAGACAATTGGTTGCTTCAATCAACGCCATTTAATTTAGTGACAGCTAAAATGCAGCAGTGGAACCCAAGCCACCGTGCTTTCGCAGTAGTAAAAAACATTAATTTTTACCATTCTACAATATGACACTCCATTTATGACTATGTTATACATTCGAGTTGATATCTTCGAAACAGTGAGTTCCATGGTATTACAACATAACGACAGTAAACAAATCCCAATTACACAACCTGATCACGAATATATGTATGATACGCCATCTCAGTTGCAGTTCGCGTATGTAAGAGGACGTACGTACTTGCCGCTGTGTTGCAAATTTCTGAACCATGGCACCGAAACTGTATATGTTCTATGAAAGTCCTCCTGTTGGGTCTGTACTGATTACAGCAGAGGCTTTGGGAATTTCTTTAGATATTAAAGAAATTGATTACTTTAAAGGAGAACATATGAGCCCCGAATATCGCAAGGTACAGTACATTTACATTTTTATTGAAGTGGCAAAATTGAAATTTATTTCTATAGAAGGATGTATTATTGATTTTAAAAAGAAAGTAATTTTAAAATTTTGAGACATAGAGCAAATTTAAGTATATGTGACTGAGCTAAACTAAAATCATTACAAACTCGATGAGTTTGCATCTACCAAAATTTGATAACGCGCAGTATTTATACATATACTTTTTGGTTATGATATTTTTAAAATTTGTCGATATGCGAAGAGATAAGCTTCTCAAACAGAGCAATCCAATTCTTCTTTAAATATCCAAAGTTCAGTTTAGAAAACATTGCAATACCTTATTCAAATAAGAATTTTCTGTATGGTAAGTAGAAATTAAAATTTTCAGTTGACCTTTACAATTATAGCAACAATTAGTTACCATTTTTTACAATATCGTAACGGAGTGCCCGCTTACGCTTATTGGGCCACTCGTTATATTGCTTATATTGCTCGGGTAAGCTCTTGAGATGTCCAGGGATCAGTAATAACGGCTTGTAAATAACAATAGGTTTATTAAGAAATGTGTAAAATAAATATAATCTGTTTGTACATAAATATAATTCAATTCTTAATTGAGTAAGTCTGCGACAAATTCTGGGTACGGCCCTGTGCTTCTCGCTGGTAGCTTCAATCGCCTCGGGGACGTTGTCGCTACTCTTTACGAATCGGACGCTGATTGGCTGCCGTCCGTGAACTCGCGCCTGGTTGTTCGTCGGTGGCAAAATGGCTGCCACAGCTGCTCTAATTAAAGTGACAGAAAAATACACGATTATATCTTATTGTGTATTCTCGAATGTGCAAGTTTTCTGGTAAATAATTCAGGTTTGTGATTGTGAATAAGATTCTCGCAGTGAATGCCTACTTTACGGAAAAATATCATGAATTTTATAAGTAAAATTCCCAGTGATCGCTTCGAGTCGAGTTTCTCTAGGTTCCTTCGGCCTTGGCAGTTCAACATAAACAATCGGTAGGTATTACTATAAATTTTACGTTAACTAATGATTTCAAACAGGAATTAATTTATGATAGCTTTCCTGGAATTGCAAAATTCAAACTACGCGTTTGTTACAGTGTATTTGGTTCGAATTTTGTTTAACCTGGCTTTGCTTTTTAATAAATCTTAATCGGACGGGACTCTGAATTTAACAGTGGGAAATTATCGGGCACAGTGTTAAGCAAATCTTATTTCGCCGGCCAAAAGTTTCTCTGGTCGTTACGTAAATAAAATACGGTATAAGTATCTCACAATCTTGCACAAAATTCCTCTGTGTCTAAAGACTGTATCGTTCTGGGTTTCCGAAACTACTCCGGTTCGTCCAAGTATACAGGGTACTCAAATTAAAATTTGACGGATCGTGACAGTTTCGCCACGCTCACGGCAAACTTTATACAGGGGGTTCAACTGGTAAAAGAAAAGATTACAACGTTTCTACGGCACCAATTATACACTGATTCGAAACGCTATAATAATTTACTGGCAGAGCTTTTTATCGCCGTGGAAAAGTTCAAACACTCCCCCGGTCAGCGATATAAAGGTCCACAACACGGAAATCGGTCAGTCGGGGATAAACAAAATTAAAACAGCCAAGCAAGTTGAACTAGAAATAATTACCAACTTCACTGTAAAACAAATGTAATGCGAATCCCAAAAGATTCTTTTTCGGTCGGTCAGCGCGATTGAACTTCGCGGCGACTGCTGCGGTCGAGGATCAGATTTCCCCGGCGTCGGACTTTCACTCTGGAAATATAAAAATTGTTTAACGGTTAATACAACACCGGCAAACACTTGAAAAATTAATCCACTCGCAGGTAGGGTACGGATTTAATTAAACTGGACGGTATTCACTTGGTTAATTTTTACAGGATCGGAATATTTAACTGGGATCTTTTAAGAACAATTCTTAAAGGAAAAGCACGACTGGTATTTCTGACTTTTGAATAAATTCAAGAGCCAGGAAATAAGAGTCAAAAAGTGATTTTAAATTCATCGCGCTTGGGTTTTATACTGGTTAGTTCGGGGTGGTCGGCTCGGTCCGTCTTCCCACTTCCACGGGAAAGGAACGTTTTGCTTCTGGCGAATTCTCGGATGACGATGGTGACAGATGTTTGTTGTTCAGCCGTCTTATCTTCTGAACGCCAAAATGTGGAGTTTTTGAGATTGCTAATTACTCAGCAATTTAATTCACCCTCCGCATTTTCACCCCGTTACATCACCTCCTTCCTTCGGGTGAAATGGAAAAGTAATGAAGTGGTGGATTCTGGAAAATTTTAAAACACAACATCTGGTAAAGCAATTACAATTTTTAGCAGGCTTCCGGAGTGATTGGCGCTGCTCTGCTGGGAACGGTACTGGTGACTAACTGGGATAATGCTTGAATATCCAAACCAGAGATCTTATCGGTGCGCATCCGGACAAAGGTTCCAGGTCCAAGGAACACCTTTGTGCGGGGTCTACGCCTGGGGCGATGTCGACGACGATGCCGGGCTGCCGTCACCGTGATTGGAGGTACGG